>NQII01002676.1:84002-250789 GCA_002778355.1 Clitarchus hookeri
AATTTCAATGTACATTTTCTAATTCTTCCTGAGATATGTTGTAGGACTGAAAAATTTTTTGTTTCAAGGTGGTACATTAAAAAATGGCGTACGAGTGTACTTATTGTTTAGTGAATTTAATGCAAGCAGAAAGTACTTAAACACACCAATTTTTGTTTAAATTGATGTATTGGTACTCTAGATAAGACTACAAGAATAAGCCCACCATTATAATGATAACAGACTGTCTTAAAAAAATTCTGAATAGCTATACATAGAACTATTAGGAAGGAAAAATGTAGAAAGGCTACAGAAATGTGAAAATTAATTTTATATTTCTGGTGAAATTATCTTTCACCATGGTGGAATAAAGATGTTATAGTGAAATATATGTATTTCGTGCACATAGCAATTTCTGACAGCATATAAAGTCACATTAAAATAAAATTATTTTTTCCAGGTTCACACAACGTTTCACATGATATAACGAGACAGCGATTTTGGAAGTAAACCCATTATCCAATTAAAACTACTTGGTTCGGGCTTATTATAACTACATTTATGAAAAAAAATATTGGGATTACTTTCGGTCATTAAACCTCCGTATTCCGGGCCGCAATAACATACAAAATGGCGGATGAAAGAGACAACAAATCTGTGACTCTAACGTTCATGTAATAACGGCTTTTGCTAGTCTACACTGTTTAGTTTCAGCTGGTGTAATAATTAGTTTGCTGAAAAATACAGAACTAAAATGGTTGTGCCTCCCGTTTTAGAAACAATTTTAGATGGCCCATTAAAGCACAATTTAAGAGCCAAAACTGGCATCAGTAGGTGTAAATGTAATGTCAAATTTTAATTCTCAGCTGGCAACATATTACATTACATACTGTGAAAGAATACTTTAAATATTTTAATTACAATCGGACATTAAAGAAAGTCTCACCACTAAAAATAACTGAATGTTAGAAGCTTAAACTGCTTTATAAGGAGGTATTTGGTAGTAAATAAAATATGAACAGGAAAAGAAGAAAAAAATATTTATTCAAGTCGTAGATATTTGAGGTGTAATGATGTAATACAGATTATGTTTTGTTTTGTAAATCCCTGGACGAGTAAACTGCATATAAAATAGCTCCTCGACTTGTATATAAATGATTTTGATCATGGATGAAAAACAGAATTCCAGAAAATCTATAACATGTCCGAAGAGAAAATCTTTTAAGGAAATTAGCAATTTAATTCCTATACTGGTAAAATGGACACGGTTGTTTTATTAAGGAATTTTGTAAATTAAATAATATTGTAAAATGAAAGAAAATATGATAGTGTATCACGTACTAAAATGACACAAATGTATTTATTCTTCCATAACACACTCTTGTAGACTTGCTATATTTGGTACTATAACCCGTTCATGGTAGATTGAGCACTTTTAAAAACCCTGCAAAATGTCTACTTGTATGCACATTATGTATTCTTTCGCCATATGTACAACCTATATTCCCATTGGCCTGAACAATTTATTCACCCAGCAGTTAAGCGAGACTGTGAGATATATTTTTTTTTATGTCTTAATTCTTGCACCTATATGTATAGGAAAAATAAAGTAAGAGAAATAATTTCAGTATACACAATTGTTAACCGTACACATTTAATACAACGTTAAGACATGGAACTATTATGCAAGTGGGGCAGTAACATTTTTTAAAGTTGTTAACTTGTAACGCAGTAAATTGTGAAATCTTTGAATTCATTCTTAAATGTTTAGGCTGATCATGATCTTCATCTTGAGTCTGCATAGTACAATGTCTATGACATTCCTGTGAAACCAGTCGTGCCCAACTAGCATAAACCCTTTCACGCTAACTTTGAAACTAATCTCTCAAAATTAACACATGTTAGCCGACAATATACAATGATAGATTCCTGTGTAATATTGGCAAGTGGAATAATATTCAGTAAAATTTAAGTCCCTGATACGAAAATCATGGATCAAGCGAATAACAAGCGTATAACTTACATTGGAGATGCCAGCCTTGAGTGTGAGACCATGCATGTCTGAACGACGTGCCCAGAACCCAACTAAGTAGCTCATCTGTGACAGCCTAAGCTGATGGACGAGCAATGGCCCAAACTTATGCACGTGGTACGCCTCCTTTACCACCAATGTCTCTGCGTGGCGATGCAGGAACAACACTCGGCTGTCCATTGGCAGGTACATCCCCTGCAAGAATTCCTCTGGGTTGGGCGATGCTATTAGCAGCTGGATCCAGTTTCTGAAGCCGGTCTCCAGCACCTATGGAACGAGCAGTCAAAGCACATCTGAAACAGCCAGTAAAGTAAAGCAAGGCTACATGAAATTCCTCGATAGGCATGAATTGGAGCACGTTTGTTCACCGCAGATAGTTATCAACCTATTGCGAAGTGTAGCATTCATAATATGGTCTGGATGACTTTTCTGTTATGACGAGATTCTTAACGGGCGAGTAACCATAATTAGGGAGTGGTTGGAGACATTACGTCTGCCTACAACCTATCCAGGTCAATATTAACATTGTGGGTTTGTTTGTGTGTGTGTAGATTACATTTCAAATTCCAGGAAAGGGACATATCCGACCTAGCCCATTAAGACACGTTTCAGTCTCTACCTAGCTAAGTTAGACCACTCNATTCCAGGAAAGGGACATATCCGACCTAGCCCATTAAGACACGTTTCAGTCTCTACCTAGCTAAGTTAGACCACTCGCAAGAGTTGAAAGATAACATGTTCACAAACGTAGTGAGGGATATAAACACATAATAATAATTAAAAGTTTATGTCTTTAATTGTTTATATTTAGGTCAAAAGGGCAACCTGCATGTTCACTGAACACTTAATTTGTACTTATAAGACGATAATTTTAATTCAATTTCTGACAGTATTGGTAACCTTATTGGAGGTGATTTTCTCCTGTTTAATGTAGAATCAAAAATTACCACATTTCAATTATTTTTTAATTCTACCTATATNTTGGAGGTGATTTTCTCCTGTTTAATGTAGAATCAAAAATTACCACATTTCAATTATTTTTTAATTCTACCTATATCACCATTATTTGCACTGAATTCTTTGAAAACATTTCGCAAGTTATGAAGAACTTCGAGTATACCAAGAAGCGAGGAACATACTTTATACGNCTGAATTCTTTGAAAACATTTCGCAAGTTATGAAGAACTTCGAGTATACCAAGAAGCGAGGAACATACTTTATACGAGGGAACATTTACTTCTAACTTGGTACAGCTAGAGGATTAAAATTTGTCATTGTGACTTCCACAGCTGACATTATTAAGGTATTACTTTGGTGCAATGAGGTTTCACTTCCGGAGTACAGTTGCTAATGGCGTAAGTTAAAAATTATTTTATGATAATAGCCAAAAACTGGTTAGCCTACCAACATTAAAAAATGTAAAAATTAAAAACCAGAAAAATTACCAAAATTATTCGATTCATTTAATTGTGTACATCATTGCATACCAACAGGTAAGAAATTTTCAGATAATTATTTGACTCTACATAATGTACTAATACATTCCAGAGTGACGATGCCATATGGTAACTTTGTATTTACTATACTGTATCTCTTTGTAAGACGTTCAAAGTTGCCAAGAAAAATAATGAATTCTCAGATGTTATTCACTGAGGGTTTTCTTAGCAGCATTGGCTCTTAGCTTTCCTTTAAGAATTTTTTATTGAAATGACTGTGAGAGATGGAACCACAATCGTTTTGACGCTTTGAATTAAAAATTGTTGCTAGTTAATTTATGAAATACGGATTTGTGTCTGTAAGAGTTTGGTTTTCTTCCTCTAACCTCTTCTGTCAACGTGTGCACAATGGTGAGCAAGTTGCAAATGAACGCTACTTATGACCGGCACTGTACACGGCCAGGCATTAGTGAGCATTGTTTTGAGAGTCTTACTTGCGTCTTATATTATGTGTGGAATTTTATACACCTTTTGTTACATGGTTGGTTATTGCCAATATAATTGAGCATCCAGCATGTTTACCAATAGNGTGGAATTTTATACACCTTTTGTTACATGGTTGGTTATTGCCAATATAATTGAGCATCCAGCATGTTTACCAATACTTACAAGAAAAATGCCGAACAGAAGCATGCACACGCATAACAAAAGGCTACGTTATTGCAACACGTGTACTTAAGANTTACAAGAAAAATGCCGAACAGAAGCATGCACACGCATAACAAAAGGCTACGTTATTGCAACACGTGTACTTAAGAGGCCAAGCAGGTTAATGGTGTAGTCTGTATAGGGTTCAGGTTACTTCAAAATATACATATATAGACAATTCTGAGTGTGCCATATGGTTAGTGTTCATCATCCCTTGCAAATGAAGCAATGCTTACCTGTCCCATCACAGATCATGCTTGATAGTCTGGCAACGCCAGCAAGGCAGTTACCATGGACGTACTCCTGAGGAAGAAGTCGACAAGGTCAGCTCCTCTGTCCAGGTTCAGGAAGCTCATCCTTACTCCAGCAGCGCTTGCCAACCGGTGTACCACCACAGCCTGGCAGGACACGCCCTCCACTGCGACATGGACAGTTTCAGGATCATCAGTGCATAATGGGGGAAGAGTGACTGGCGTTCAACATAAATAATGTATTGTGATGCTAAGTTACGACTTCATCGATGGAATCAGAAAAAAATAGTTGCTCATAAGTAGCGGTTACAGCTGATGAATTATTGCCTTTCGTCCCTTTCTAGAGGAAAAAAATACCTGTTCAACATTNAGTTGCTCATAAGTAGCGGTTACAGCTGATGAATTATTGCCTTTCGTCCCTTTCTAGAGGAAAAAAATACCTGTTAAACATTCTTGAACGAATTCCTTTCTAGAATTTTCACTAAATAACATTACATTTTCATGAACGAGTACACATATTTACATTTGACTGAAATGCAAACAACTCCTAAGTCTTCTTTAATTTCAAATTTTTTTATTCTTTCGTTTCTCTAAATCGGTACAGCCTACCCGCAGATCCGAATTTAATGGTGCTGACTTAAAGAGGTTCTACTAAATGTATATATCATGACTTATGTTATACTCTCGACGTAACTAACCTATCGCAAGACATAACTCGCCAATATGTTTTGTAATCTATGACTCATGCGTGGACACCTCCAACATGTATGCTCCGTGCTAATACACAGACACGTTATTATCTAAAATCACATTGTGTCGTACTGCAGACACACGGATGCCCAGTTGATTGCCAGGAAGAGAGGTTAATTACTGATAACAGGGCCAAAGCAAACCGTGACTTAGCTTCAACCGAGACGTAATATTCCGGAAAAAGTTCTTGTCCTGAGGTAACTTTCTATTTTGATAGGATATATGTTCTACAAATGGGTCTCTTGGTATACAGAGTATAGTGGTGTAGACTGTTACTATATGAGAAGATATGGCCGTTAAATTGGAGTGGAGAGAATTGCGCGGCTCTTAATAGCGAGGTTTTGAGAGCCAATGAT
Source organism: Clitarchus hookeri (assembly GCA_002778355.1). NCBI lineage: Eukaryota > Metazoa > Arthropoda > Insecta > Phasmatodea > Phasmatidae > Clitarchus > Clitarchus hookeri. Next base: position 89,515 of record NQII01002676.1, read on the forward strand.
GGCAAACTGATTTGAGTATGGAGTGGCGCGGAATGAGATGGAGGAGAAAACGGGAGATCTTCGAGAAATCCCATCGACCTGCTGCATCGTCTGGCACGATTCACACACGCGAAAATCCGGGGTAACCCCACTGGGAATCAAACCCGGTTCGTCTGGGTGGGAGGCGAGTAGTCTAACCACTACACAACTGCGGCTACATTTCAATTAATGTTAATCACTAATGACCTCGAAATTCCTCAGATTGATTTGGCAAGAAGCTAGACTCCACAGTTCTATGTGCATTCGCGCCTCAGTTAGTTGTTAATATGCTGATGCTCCAGTTTTACCGCAGACCAGGTCGCACGGTACTCGGTCCACCTTTTCTCGGATGGTATTTACTGTCCCAAATTAGTGCAGGGCATGGCTTACGACCTACAGGCCTATTAAAAAAAACCAAATATACACAGTTTTAAGTCTTATCTTGTCCTCAAATAAATTCGTGAAACTACCGGGTTTTCTATCATCACACAATTGAAGTACGGATGCTGGACATATTCTGACACACTATACATCTGCTTGTTCTCCTGCAACAACTCTCAGACGTCCCGAACAGGTAAAATGAAAGAACATATATCATAAGAAACTTATTCCACGTACTAAATGTAACGCGTACTCTACTGCTAGGGTTGTCCAATCTTAGCGCATACTGAGGAGTGTAAGGAACTAGTTACGCCCTTTGCCTCAGGTGTTCAGTACAGCACAAAAGCTTTTCTTTTCCCACCGTACATCGCACCACAGCACACACACACCTCATATCACTACATGCAATTTGGTGCATTAACCCACTATTTAGCAAAATGGATTTCTTTACGATATGCAATATAACTGGCAAGAAGAAAGTGTATTTTCAAATTAATGTCATAAAAAAGGAGTAGAACACTTGTAAACTGGGGTTCAATTTATATTTGCTGAGTAGTTTGGTGAAGATTTCATTGTATGAACTGTTGATATAAGTTACATGTAACATTTCACAACTGGTCATAATTTCTGAAATCTCCAANTACAACTGGTCATAATTTCTGAAATCTCCAATCACTTTAAAAATAAATAATTCCTGCCAAATTAACGCATACTTCACTGATGAAAATACACACATAACTAAAAAAAAAATGTACTTACAGATTGGGTTCTCGCTGTAAATCAGTGCTATTTCTCGAATATCGAAAAAATCCCTGAGNAAAAAAAAATGTACTTACAGATTGGGTTCTCGCTGTAAATCAGTGCTATTTCTCGAATATCGAAAAAATCCCTGAGAGAGTTTATTACATATTTAAATACACCACATTCACAGGACCCGACTGCAGTTATTACAAGCAATCCTAAGAAAAGCGAAGTCACCATTACAATTTCCGTCTTGAAAACAGTTACCTGGCTGCTAGACAAATGTCTTGGACAAGTGCCCGAGCGAGTGAAGGCACAGCGGGACTCCACTTCTGTCTTCAAGGTAATCGATAAATTCACAAGCGCGACGTTCAGGTCAACATTTCCAATTGCTAAGGCGTACTCGTCACCGTGAACATGTATTTCACTGACGTCTGCTACGTCTCGAAGTTCTGTCTTGTAAAGTTTCGAAACAAAGGTATTAATATATAACGGTGACATTGCGTCTATGCTCAAGCTACAAGGTACATCGATAACTGATCAATAGGACGACAGAAATATTTTGAATTCTGCTCTGAAATAGAGGGAAACACAGTTACTTCATGTTAAATATATTTTTGCACAAGAATAAAATAATACTTAATTTTGCTGTGACTACTGGATGATCGTAAGGTTCTTACAAAGACAACATTAATAAAATTTCTATTTCCACAGACCTATCCTCCTGCACAAATTTTATTCCACTGGCTCTCGACACGGTGCTTAGTTCTCGCTGGCTCTACCAGAGTGTAGTAGTTATCTATAAAGGAGTTTTGAAGTATCACAATTCTTACGAGAGCGGTAAAGCATATCTATACCCAAAGAAGTTGTCTGAACCATTTGTCTAAGCAGGACACACAAAATGTCCCTGGGATATACACTGCCATTCCATAGCTGCCCTAGATTCATGAGCGGCACATATTGGTTCACATCATAAGGCGAATTATTTTTTGGCAATGTATCATGTTCATTTTAATAGCTAATATTGAAGGTAGGATCNGGTTCACATCATAAGGCGAATTATTTTTTGGCAATGTATCATGTTCATTTTAATAGCTAATATTGAAGGTAGGATCACATGTTCACTGATACGTAGATCTCATAATGATAAAGTTAAATATGATTTATAAGGTACTAAATAATTCGCTGGAGTTATTACGATTCATTTTACATATGTCTTGCAGTCTGGTTCNAGATCTCATAATGATAAAGTTAAATATGATTTATAAGGTACTAAATAATTCGCTGGAGTTATTACGATTCATTTTACATATGTCTTGCAGTCTGGTTCTTGCCTCCTGCATAAAGTTACTGTATGTTCTATTCAGGGTTAATTAAGCACCTTCGTCAAACTTTGATAAATGTCACTGCCCAAACATGCATATGTTTTAATGGGCACCCTGACTCTGGCATGCACCTAGTAAAGTTTGTATACATAGTTCCATGTCTTAACGTTGCATTAGAAGTGCCAGGTAAACATCTGTGAATACATACATTATTTATTTTGTTTTCTGATTTTAATGAATATCAGTGGAAGAATCGAAAACGTTCGTAGAACATTTTGTTTCTTACAATTACAAAGTTTTACTTGACCGACGCATGAATTTAGTGAGCAGGCTGGTGGCAACGTTAGTGGAAGACTACACAACGTGCATACAAGTAGATCTTAAAATGGTCTTTCAAAAGTTCTCAATTTACGATAAACAACTGCTAGTATCCCCCGTTTATATTTGTTAAGTGGGCCAGACAATTGTTTTTAAATTGTGGGCCATATAAAATTTTTAGATTAGTGTGCTGAATCTAAAAATAAACCTTGTAACAAACTTCAACGTAACTTTTTAAGCAGATAATATCTATTACAACCATTAAATGTGTCTCAGTGGATACTCATTGTTCACTATTTTGTAATGTAGTGTNAAGCAGATAATATCTATTACAACCATTAAATGTGTCTCAGTGGATACTCATTGTTCACTATTTTGTAATGTAGTGTTAAATGATGAAATACAGTTCTTATGTTATGTTTTTGGGAAACTGTATTGGATTCCTACAAAAGTTAGCAAACCAGACTGATATGGCAGAACAAGAAACCTTATATGTTATAACTGGGCGAGACACACATTCTCAAAATGTTGTCATTTCAGACATTTTAGCCTAGGATGCCATTCCTCTGAAACCGTGTAATACAGTTGAACATACCTTTGTACGCTGGCAGTATTTATGCTAGCATCGAAATTGTTAACACATCACATTTTTTCTTCCAATTTTGGAAGATAGCACCAAAAGCAAAATTAAGTTGTTTTGCCTTACCTTGGGGAACAATTATATAATTCTCATCAAATACAAGATGTGCTTTTTTTGTAATCCACCCAAATTTATTTAACTTAAGGAGGTAGTCACATATTTTGAAAATAAATGCCATGCAAATACTTTACTTAGTATGTCATATGTCCCTAACAATTTCAACCGAACTTTATGTGTTCGCTGAATCCATCTAATGGGTTTACACAAAAAACTTTTTGTCCGCCAATTGTTAAGATCAACACATGAAAAATTGAAGCTTTTTTTTTATCTCTGGGAGCAATCAACCGATTCCTATCAAATTTTACGTTAGGCTAAGTAAAGTTCCATGTTTTAGATGGGACATGCATTTTTTAATGGATTTTATATTCGTAATTTAGATAAGTATCTCTATCAAAGCATTCAACCATGTCTTGTATGAAAACACAATTAATTAAAAACATCCATTATGAGCACAGAGTTCTTCGATTGCCTGAATTTTTGTTAGGTAGTGTATGGCGAGAAAAAATAATATTTATACTATATTTCTGAAACCATTAAAATAATTTCCACCAAATTTCGCACGTCAGTAATGCTACGGAAGGCCATATTAACATGCTTGTTTTAAGTGGGCCAGGCACTGAATTTCAAAATTTGTTATGCTGATTGTGTAGTCCGTTCGTTATCGTGAGTTCGATCTCGTGACAAACAAACAGTGTTACAGGATGTTCACGGTTGTATAAGTACTTTTAAAATCAACTTTTGAAAAATATCACTAATATTGTCTGCATATATTTTAACGGACACACTGATTTGAATGCGCCCAGCGAAGTTGGTAACGATGTACGAAAAGTAGTTCCGTGTTTTAAAATTCAATTAAAAGTGTTGAGGTAAGCATCTGTATATTCTAAAATTATACATTTTTGGTTTCTTTTTTTTATGCAAGCAAATGTTAAAATTAATAAATTTATAAAGCATTTATTTTTATATCAATTTCACAGTTATACTTGACCGACGCATGAATTGCGACTAGGCCCATGACAACGTTAGTTTTACCTATAGAGAAAGGATACACAGTCTGCCTGCAAGTAGATCTTAAGCAAGTCTTTCGAAAGTGCACAGTTTACCGTCTGCAACCTATACCAAGTGTAAACTCGTTATATTTTTTGGCGTAAAACTCATTTCATGACAAATACTTTATGACAAACGATATTCGATAAAAATACCTATATGCAAGCCGTTAAACCTTAATCTTCAGAACTTCCTAAAAATCATACATGTTGATTTAAAATTTTGGGGAATTAATGGTTCCCGTGGCAGTGTGTCCGAGCATTAAAATTGTCACATTCCGCCATCTTAGTTTCCATTACTGTAACTACGGTTTAAACTATTATTATGAAATAGTAACCGTGAAATTTCGACCCAAAATCCACAGTTCGTGGCTAACCTTTCTCACTTATCATGCGATTAATTGAAAAGAGGAGAATCAACACAGGGATTTAAGTACATAAAAATGAAATGTTATAATTGTTTTGCGGTAAACCGGCTTGTTCAATATTGATTTTAGGCATTCAACCGTGATGCATGTGAACGATCACAACTAATACCCACCTGACCGACCTGCGCTATACCTTAAAAGCCATTCCTGTCTCTAGCATAGGTAGTTTATTTCAACCCATTAGTTTTTTTTTACACTTATTTGTCGTGTCTTTAGGCAGGATAAATCCCCCACCACCAAACCCTTGTCACTAATTAATGAAAAAACTACACCATCGGGCTTTCTAATTTAAAAATATCGTGCTACGCCACCAAAAACCACGTGTAGACCCGAAGGCATAATCATTTAGAAAACAATTTTGTATTTTACTCTTTGCGTTATTGTTAATTTAGTTTGAATACACACATTGGTGTGGATTTCTTTGTATCCGTTATACGTAATAATTGTAATAATTGTTAACAATTATTATATTTATTTTCTGTAGGTTTGCTTTTCCAATGTATCATCTCCTAGTAGAAATTCAAGTTTCCATTATTTGTCTATTTTTTAATTTGATATTTCCATTGACCCGTATCAATTAAAAATATGTAGTAATTGCACCGATCAATTACTTTGTATTGTAGTAGTTTGGTATTTTATTATTTTCTTTGTTGGTTTATCGTGTCATAAAGTTTATAACAGATAAAGCATAATTTTTTTTATAATTTTAGATTGTGCTTCTGTTTTTAATGTTGAATACTTTCAACGGATTTGTAAAAATGTATTAACTCGAGTTTATATAAAATCCTGAGACCTGAGTCTTCTTTATATAAAAATAATTTTACTGATACTGAATATAAAAAATGCAGCAAAACCCAATTTATAATATCTAAAATTATCCTATTTGAAAGAGCAATTTAACTACAGCGATCGAACTAAAACTACACACTACTTCAAAACCATCGCTTAGAGTACTAGGCAGATTTTTAGGATTTAAAAAAATGGTGATTGAAGTGGAATCGCCTGGCAGCGTTTTCACATNAAAAAAATGGTGATTGAAGTGGAATCGCCTGGCAGCGTTTTCACATCATGGAAATTGCAAGCCACGTTATTAACAATTATTAATAAGTATGATGTTCTAATAAGTTTTGTGATATACTACTGCCAGTTTTAATATGACACCAAAACATAGCCACATAGTTCAAAAATATCGTCTAACCCATTAAGTTAAAAAAAAATGCAAATAAAACTGGACGCTCACCTTAAATATGCTGGTACGTATTAGCTCAGATTTAATTGAGCACTTTCGAAATTAAACTTTGAAAAATTGCTTGCCGGTAAATAAATGTATTACAAGTTAAGAAAGGATCGAAGTACAAATGGAATTACTGTCCCTGGGAGCGCTTAAAGAAAAAAAAAGTGTTTGAACTAATGATAAAAAAAAAATGTTTCTATTATTTTTATTACTGAGTAAAAAAAACAGTGTGATAGTGAGATATTTATATATCTAACAATTACATAATATAAACTATTCGGTTAATGATTACATTCCTGTTGCAGAATCCATGCGATTTTCTTCTAAACATCCGGCATTTTCTTGCTTTCCAGTCCTTCAAGTTTACATAGTTCGGACAGCATTTTCACGAGAAATATCAGGTTCGTGCACGGCTCGACTTTTATTGTAACAGTGATCCAGGTAAATTATACAATAACTTTCTCTTCCACCGAAGTATAGAGGCAAACTAAATCACATACAGGTGCTTATCAAAATAACAGAAACGTCTGCACGAAAATTATAAGCGCAGTTCACGTTGGACTGTGATTGCAGGAACAGATTGTTCAAGATGCTTATTGAGTTAAGTCAGCAGGTGTCGCATTAGCTCTAAGACGACAATCCTCTTCAAAGTTTGGTGATTCCGATCACTGCGGTTTGGTTTTCGTACACTATTGCTCGCTGATAATGTTTTGTCACAAGTTATGTATGCCGCCAACACATTGGACACTGCGTAATGCAAACTAACGTTATTCATTGCAATACCATAACTACAGTCACAGCACTCGAAAGATAATTGTTACAAAATCATAAAGATGCTGTGTTCCACAACAAGGCGTTTCCATTAGTTTTAAAACCAGCTGTAGGATAAACAGGCTGGGGATTTTGTTTTACTCCAGAGGCGTAAATGAAGCCTACCCTACTTCTCTTCTAGCTCGTTCCCTTCAAGGTACCTGAACCATCCATGTAGGGCATTAACTGATGGAAAATAAATGGCATAGGACTATATTAACAATGAAAAAGAGGTGTTAAGAGATAATTAAATATCCTTTGGATACCCTTCTGCAACATGGGTTAACAAGCGCCGATAAATGAGAAGTAGAGGCAAATAAGTGATTCAGGAGCATCCCTGGCACTGCAAGTACCTAGCTTCCTGGTACTACTAGTGGCTTTCGTATCAAAACCTGTTTTAGCATTCGAAAATTGCACTGGAAAATGACTGACCTTGAAGAAAAATGTAAATGACCTATGTAAAATTAACAATATCGTTGCTTGTAGAGGAAGTGTTTAAGAGTACNGAGAGAGAGAGAGAGAGAGAGAGAGAGAGAGAGAGAGAGANGAGAGAGAGTGTGTGTGTGTGTGTGTGTTAAGACCCGGTGAAAGCCGAAAATTTATTGATTTGCAGAATCAGGGGTACACATTCTCCTTAATAGAAAAATATGGTAACTTTAGTATTGTGTTGGAGCAACGTATGCTCTTTATACTGCTCAGAAAGGCATAAACAAAGTAACATATGCACATTGATTCCGCCTTTAAAACACGATAAAGTTTTCCACATGCGATGTCGGTATAGGGTTGATGAAATGCGGTGATTATCGGCAACGTCCACCATGTTTTCCAAATGCAAAAAACCAGGACAGGGAAGCACCAGGGGTGAATCCTGACAAGCAGATCGTGATGGGAGGGTCAATTTACAGCACCAAGCATCCCTACACCCTGCCATTATTAATAATCATTAGGAGTGGTAAATGAAAAAAAGGAAGCTGTCTTTTATTTCCAGACCAATTCTCTCTGAACGANTAGGAGTGGTAAATGAAAAAAAGGAAGCTGTCTTTTATTTCCAGACCAATTCTCTCTGAACGACGATAAAACTCCACCACCACACTCACCACAGGAATAAAAACCAAAGCTCTGCATGTTCTGAGAGACATTTTTGCCAGTTAAATGCCCAGGATTCTACTAATCTGAAAAACTGTAGAAATGTTAACGGGATCACAAATTCTTGATTGTAAGACATAATGTATTTCTAAAAATCAATTGCAGATTATGAATGTGTACTTTATTTATTTATTTCACATGTTTTGTACAATACTTAGTCTAACAAACAGAAAAAAAAGGTTATCATATCCTCTTGGGTATACACAGGACACTATTACATAAAACACAAATACTAATAATCTCATACAAAACTGAGGTGCATTATCGTTATTTGAATTTTTAGTTTTGTTGTTTCCAGTTTGATATAGGTCATTATGGAAATTTAAACTTAATTTTATTCTTTGCTTTGTGGTGATGCATTTTCACCGTCGTTGGCAAATAAATAATTTCCCTTATAATTTCCATAGAGTTCCTTAAAAAAAATTATTCAATTTGTCAAAATTCTGGGCACTGATTTAGTAGCGAGTTTATTCAGGACCCAAAATAACGAGAAAGGTGAAGCATTTTGGGCCATTGGCTGACTGGCCATATGATTTAAAACCTAACCGTTGATTTTTTAAAATTCATGAAATAGTAAAAACCTAATTTATAGAAGACAATTATAAATAGAAGTTGTATAAACATGAAGAGCATGACAAAACCTTTGAAAAAGTTTGCAGAAGTTATAGCACAATAATACATATATGCGTGCATACAGCTCATGAAAACATTACGAAATCAACACACAAGTTCACATTTATTGTAACTATTTCTACTAAATCTTCACGCAGCCTCACATTAAGATAAAACTAACTTTTTTTTATAAATATGTTCTTATATATATGATAGGTCAATGTAGATTTTCTTTAATGTCTAAAGCTTTTAAATTTTTGAAGAAATGCCTAAAGATATTACCAATATTTAGGTTTAATTTTGGTATATTTTTCTATTTTAACATTATTAAAGTACAAATTTTACGCTCAAATCTCTTGGTTTCTATTAAAATGGAAAAAGCCCTAGAATATTTTGCTATTATGTAAATTTTTAAACAATAAAACTTGAAATAACATAACTATTTTAGAATAACTAATTTAGATAAACATTATATAATGGCTAAATTAAAGGGAAATGGTGAAAAAAAATTATTAAATATATTTGTAAACAGGTTGACCATCGCCATCGTATAATTTTTAAATACCAACATACATTCTGTAACATCGTCATATATTACTTTTCATATATTAGTTTGTAAAATTTGAATATCGCACTATAAAATGAGCGAATTTGTATTATGGTTGAAGTATAAGAATGATTTTACAGGAGTATTCAAACCGATAACAAAAAATGTGTTTTAGTAATTTCAAATTGCACAAAAATTATTTCCGATGATATTTTTAACTTTTAATACATTTATACATTGATATATATTGACTATATTTTCTAAATTTATACAAAATTCCTTAATATTGATAATGAAAATACATTAAATTATAAAGTTTAAACTCTATTAGAACATACCATNTTTATACAAAATTCCTTAATATTGATAATGAAAATACATTAAATTATAAAGTTTAAACTCTATTAGAACATACCATTGGAAAAATTATATCGTTTAAATGAAATCAAATATTTTAGTTTATTTAATGAGACATATGAAATTATGAATTTCATTTTTTTATTAATTCAGTTCAAACATTTGGTCAAATTAATGCCTGGATNTTATACAAAATTCCTTAATATTGATAATGAAAATACATTAAATTATAAAGTTTAAACTCTATTAGAACATACCATCGGAAAAATTATATCGTTTAAATAAAATCAAATATTTTAGTTTATTCAATGAGACATATGAAATTATGAATTTCATTTTTTTATTAATTCAGTTCAAACATTTGGTCAAATTAATGCCTGGATTTATTGGATGAATTTAAATTCACTAACTTTTGCTTCAAATGGTAATTTATTATTTTATTTTGGGGTATTTTTTAAGAACACACAATCAGCCATTAACGTGGCTTTATTGATTTCTGACTTTCCTTCATAGTATGCTCTTCATTATATATTTTTCTAAATAGTTAGGACACCTTTTGAATCCATAACCATTTTATGTGTATTTATTTATTACACGGCACAGGATGGTTTGGCCAGAAGTTGTGCTAACATGACCAGANTGTGTATTTATTTATTACACGGCACAGGATGGTTTGGCCAGAAGTTGTGCTAACATGACCAGAGCATGGGCTAGTATGGCTAGAGAAACATATGGTGTGATCAGTGCAGTGTGTGGTCTTTCCAGAGGTCCTGGGCGAAGGTGTCACACACCAGGTGCGCAGACCACCCGCGCTCAGGCGACTCCAGATGTCCTCTTGTCGACGCGCCACTCCGCCAGCAGGCAGACGGCGGAAGTCGCGATGCCCAAGGTCAGGCTCACAACGCAGGGAGCGATGTGCATCATGGTGATGCTCTCCGTTTCCTGCGGCGCAGTGGACTCTGCGCTGATCCACTTCTTCCGCAGCCTCGCGACGTCGCCTATCTCCAGCATCTTCATCAACCTGCAAGGCACAATAGCTGTCTGACTCCACCCTGGCCTACTGCTGACGAGACTGCTCAACTTGTCCAACTATGGAAAAGAAGGAAATGGTCAAAAGGATGGTATTGATGATGGAACATTTTTTCTTATGGTGTATTTAATTAACGTAATAATAAAAAGTTTAATATTTATTTTTTATGCGAAAAATTGTTTATTATTTTCTATTAATTTGACAAAGTGCTATGTATAATAATAAAACGTGAATTGAGTTGAAAACTACAACAGTTTACCTAAAAATGGAAACTTTTTATATTTAATTGCATTAATTCCTATATATTTTGCTACAAAATTTGGTTTGACATTTACTTTTATGTATTATTACTAATGAACATAAAAACGTATTTACCATTTTAACTCCAATATNTGTATTATTACTAATGAACATAAAAACGTATTTACCATTTTAACTCCAATATTGCACAATTTTATATCACATTTAATGATAATATCTTAAAAATCATTAATAATGCAATTATTGTGTACATTTCGCTTTAAAAATTTTAGTATCTTANAGTGATAATATCTTAAAAATCATTAATAATGCAATTATTGTGTACATTTCGCCTTAAAAATTTTAGTATCTCATTTGAAATCAAATTAAAATTTACCTCTCATAGTATATATTTTTGTTCAGTATGCATTTCGATATTATTATTTATTAATGTAAATACATATGAAACACATTATATTTGCATCAATATTTTTTATGAATTTAATATTAATAAATTAGTTTATTTGTTTATCACATTAATTAAATGGATAATATATAATTTTAATTTTAGAATGCTACTTAAGTTTGCAGTGTTATCTCCTGTCCTACGTACTCAAAATTGTCACTAAAAAACTCACACAAGTTTAATATTCTTTGCATATCCCTGTCTTTAACTTTACCACAATGACGATAATTCTAAAAAATAATCTGCTAAATCTTTGGAAGTTTTGATGTCTGTTGTCATTATATATACTTATAACTTAAACTAGTGACGGCTTTGGTGGTGTAGTGGTCAGACCACTGACCTCCCACGTTGGCTAATCATGTTCGATTCCTGGCGGGGTCAATCCCGGATTTTTGCACGTGGGAATCGTGCCAGACGATGCCACTGGTGTGCAGGCTTTCTCTGGGATCTCCCGTTTCCTCCCGCCCTCATGTTCCGGAGCTGCTCCATACACACTTTGTTTCAGTCTTATCGGCTCCCACGACACCAATTTCTATCTGCACTCCACTACAGCTCACAATAGTGTCTCAAGCATTAGTTGGTACATGTGAAAATACAGGTATTTTTCCAAGCACTCACTGATAGTTGATGGCTCCCAAGTAGGGCGAGTTCTTCCTCAGTGCGAAGGAAAGTGAACTGCTGCCTACAGCAACCGAGACGATGTCTGCCGAACACGAAGTCAGTTCTTTCCTGAAGTTTGGACCGTCTGTTACGAAGATGTAGTTCCCCTCACAAATTCGTTCATTGATGTACTCTAAGTTGTCCTCCAACTGATAACGGTGCAAATTCAGCTTCTGCAGTTGCGGCTGACAAGAAATATGTAAAATTGTACTTTAATACGAGTGGGTAACCATAATATAGGCTATCCATGTATACTGAGCGTTTTCAATACCAACCTTTGAGAGATGTCACTGCTGGTACCTGCATATGTTTTAACGGGCACACTGACTGGCATGCGCCAGTAAAGTTGGTAACGGTGGAGGGAAAGCAGTTCAATGTCTTAAATTTGAATAAAAAGTCTTAGGTTAACACTTGTTAATACTGAAATTTATTTTTCTCTGACAGTTTGTAAATGAATAAAAGTGGAAGGGTTACCAATATGTGTAAAATATTTGTTTTGTACAAATTTAAATTTTCACTGAACAGAAAAGTGAATAAAGTGATCAGGTCCATAAAAATGATAATATTGCCTATTATTATGCCTGTGGCTTATAAAATTGATTAAAGGATACCTTTTGGAACACTATGCAACTAGAGCCGGAAACTTTATTTTGCCAAACTCTCCAATATGAAGTAGCATTTTTTCCCCCCAAAAACTAAGAATTATTAACCTTAATCTGGTCGACACTCTATTGGATTGAAGAATGTCTTCTGGTGTATCAAACCAAACTCTAATCCGTCTTTCTATTTAGCGAATGCACCAGTACTGATGTATGTAACGAGAGGAATTAAACAAATCGGCGGTATTTCAACTCGCGTTTACCTTGGTCATCTCGATGCTGGAATCTCCTCGCAATAAGCCGACAACGTAGGGTGTGGAGTTGACGAGGTCAGCAAATGCCTGGTAGCTGTAAGTTCGCGTCTGCACCGCCAACCGCGACATGAGAGTGGCTGAGTAGAAGCTGAACACCAAGAACCCCGCCAGCTCAGTCACCATCAACACAACACACCCGGAGGAACGGCAGAACCACTGAGTCCCTGCGACACCTGCAGGCAAATATCGGAACTAACATCGCAGCATGGTTGCTTTCGACCACGAGTAAAATACATCATATACAGGTTGTTACAAATGTATATACTCAAACTTGTAAGTATGTTAGGAGATACCAAAGACGGATATTTCCGTAATAACCATAGCTCGGAAATTGATTATTTAGATTAATTTTTATCGTGAATGGGAATGAAAATGAAGCCATTAATTTTCCATTTCATTATAATGATCCTTTACAAAAACTGCCTATAAGTCCGGCCTCCTGCTTCAGTGGAATTCTGCAACGAGCTACCATTGCTTGTTGTACATGATCCACGACCTCAGGCATGTCCTGTATAGTTGAAGCAGCTGCAAGAACCTGAGCGACGAGACCTTACTCCGAATGACTTGGAGTCTCACACACCAGGTTTTACAAGTATGGTGAGGTCAGGAGAAAGAGAAAGACATGAAATAGCCAACCGCGGCCAATACATTGCTCACCGAGTATACGTTTTAAATGATGCTGGACGTCACGAGATAAAAGAGGAGTTTCACTGTCATATTCTCACTTCATATGTAACTGACACAGTCAGTTATTTACAAGTCACTTCATGTCGAGGGAGTAAATTAATTGTTTCTAAACAATTATAAACGTTAATTTTATAAATAATAAAGAACATTTTATTGGAGACATTGTTTTGGGTTTCAAAATTGTGGTTACTGAAAATAAATATAGGTGCTGTGAAAAACAGATTGCTTTATGTATATATCATACGTTTAATTTTAAAAGTTTGTTTGCACCTTGTTGGAAAAAGGCGCAGGACACGTCGAACACCACTGAAGATTTGGTCACCCCTCGTTCAGGCAGCAGCCACAGAGACGTAAACCGTGCTAAAGTGGCACCTACAACCGTTGCCAACATCACGGCTGCGAATCTCCTCATTTGAGTTACGTATGATGTGGTCGGCCACTGGATGTAGGCGTAGAAGCTGCAAGCACAAGCAAATATGAGGAGAAACCATACATACATGTACGTAAACATGGAGTATTTGATTTTTCTGAAGGCTTCGGTCTGTTGAAAGATCGTTGTGTAAATTTGTTTTAAACCTAGCATTTTCATCACGTTGAATAGTAGGGGAATCGAGAGTGAGAGTGAGACAGACCAAGCAATATAACCCATCTCAGTCCAAATAAATTCAGAAACCACAAAGAGACTAATAGTTAAACATGATTTTGATTACTTTGGGCCAGGGAGAATACATTGCCAATAAAACATTTGGAAACTCGTCTTTACAGAATATACCTACACACGTATTCGTTGGTAAAGCTCACTTCAAGCATTTGAAAAACCACCCAGTGTAAGACGTGGTTGGTTATTTCCTAAATATGGCATGTACATATTACAAACTTTTTAATTTGTGTTAACATTAAAGTAGTTAATTTTTGAAAAAATTGAAATGTTACTTTAATTATACTTATAAATTACAATATTTAATTTGCATGAATGTGAATAAATGTCGAAATAAGAAATAGGTGTGTTGGTAGTGCGTAATAAGAAATAGTTCTCCTACAAAATATTATTAAACTGAGTGCGCACAACTGCAGTGCGTTGTCCCACTGGTGTAATTTTCTGGGTAAGTCTGCATGAGGCGGAATAATATCATGAAAGCAGAAATTCAGCAGGACTACAGAAAAGTTGGAAGTATCAATGATTAGGCTACAACAGGATCTCACCTTCTTTTCCAGAAGACTGATGTGAAGTCGGCCACCAGGGACCTACCTACTGTCATTGTGACGCCATATATAGCCACATCAGTTTCGTTCCTCTGCAGCATCCCTATGATGCCGGTCCAGGAACCATTTCCTGTCATCATGCCTGTTTCTCGTTCTGGAGATTCGCAAAACTGGGTGCTGTGGCAAAATATGACGTACAACATATAAAAAAAAATGTCGGATTGTAACACCGAGAAGCTCAGATAAATCAAAATGTGAATAGAATATACGAATTATATTTGTATATTGGCAAACTGTTTGATCTGTGCGGCAACAATGAATCTAGCTTATGATAGTGTGCATATTACCACTACAACAACACAAACAAGCTGTTGAACTCTAATGATGGATCCCTGACGCATTAGATTTCTTTCGCGAGAAGCCACTTACACAACTACTGCCCTTTTACTTTGATAGAAGGTTGTGAGACGAATCGGGGCCTGCAAGATCGTCAGACCTCATCTCTTAGAATTTTGCCGGAGTATGTATTAACGTGTTCTGTCATTACATGATTTATCACATGTCGAACTTTACAATGCTTTGATTATTGCCTTCATCACAGTACTATTGTGTAGCTGGTTCAGTGCCTTGTTCTAATTCATATGCTAGACTTATGCAGTCTACTTTTACAAAACGGTTAGCAATAATACAAAATGACCCGTATATTTTTTTCTCAGATTTGACCTCTCTTCGCAATCCCAGTGTTACGATACACCATTCATTACATGATGCATAATTGCCTATATAACATCATATTACTGAATGCATGATTACTATGTAGCAGCTCAGCCGGTTTTATTTTATTAACTCAGGACTATATTAAGTAATTTAAAAATACAATTTAATCGATTTTAAATAGTATATTTACTTGGTGAACACAAATGGTATTGACAGATATCGGAAACACTGTGTTTGGACCTACATACGAGAAATAAAATTCATTTTGTAGGGCAGTAATGAGGTTTCCCTCACTCATAAAAATAAACACCTTTTCACTAAAATATTTATACCGATACATAATCTACATTTACTGAAATGAAGGATTGTAAACATCAATATATAGTGTAGCGAATTTGTATTAGGAAGCAAAATGAAAATCTTATGGCTGTTATTTCAGTCACCAGTGACACGAAGCAAGCATCTGTGATAGATGATTTTTCTTTGGGGACGATATTATTGTGGATTCCCACTTCTCTACTATGAAGAATCCCGGCCCCCATATGATAATGATTTATTTACTGAAAAATTCATAAAAGCACTTCTAATGACTTTAAAGACGAAACGATTGCGTTACTGCGCCTGGCAGAGAAGCATTAATTCCCCGTCAACGGTGGCGTTAAGAGGGATAACACAAGTCGATATTTTTCGTCAATTTCAAAGTTGTATTGCCGCAAACATCATAATTGGCATCTGGAATCACACCTCGATTTCATTCGGTAGAGTGTTGAGACTTAAGTAAAGGAAACAAATTATAAATAAAATATAAGAATTAAAGTCTCTTTTTATTTCCTCTATTTTTTTTTTCAAGTTAAACCAAACAGAGTTCATATTCTTCCATTGACGCAGAGTCACGAACAGTCAGCGTCATGAGTCAGTCGATACAGAACAGTGCCGCAGTAGGTCATTTATTATGCATGTCACTCAAAAAACTCTCATCGCGAGACAATTTACGAAGGCAGGAAGGATGTCAGTTCCCTTATGGCACACTAATGACCTCCCAAACCAGCGGTAATAATGCAGTACAAAAATGTTGTTATCCCAAAACTGAAGATAATAAAAGAGCAGTATAGGTCACGGGCGTTTGACAGTTTGGGCGAAATTGGCTCCGCTCGACGTGTCTTCTCCGAGAGCTGGTTGTCAACTGTTAGCTGGCGCAGGCATACCCGACGTTATGAAGCACATATGCGACTATGAGTCGCATATGTGTTTTCGACTTGTTGTGTTATAAGTAATATGTAGCTAGAGAGTGGCAGTGTTTATCGATGGAAGTTTTCAACCTATGCGTTGCATGGAAATAATACCACGCATAAAACGACATACATCGGCATGTTTAGCGTCGCTACAATACAAGGTCGTGGACTCCCCTACGCATTTGACTATTTCGGGCACGAATGTACGAACGCTACCATCGATCTATAGGAAAATAATGTACCACTCGCACTCTCACACTATTCGTATACAGTGATATGGTAATTTTACGGACAATCTCTGATAGTGTACCCACCACGGTTTCCTGAACGTAGAATCCTCCGTAGAACAGTGTTGTCGAGGACCTTCGACACACCGCGCTAATGTGGTTCTCTCCAGCTGCATCTCAAGCACCTTTGCTAATAGAGCACATGTTTAGTGATGTTTTCCCTTCAGAATGACCCATACTATCAACTTTCAACGTGTGTCATTTTTTCCCTGAAACACCTGGTAGTATCATCTTCCCCTGTGCCTCCGGGGCTGCGTTTTTGCCAAGCTGACGTCGCAGTGACCTTGCATTTCAATAGCTGTCACTCAGACCTCAACATGTCTAGTTAGTCGAGGTATTGCGACTCCATCTTTAATACCGTTAAACAGTTCTAAATCATTTTCAATAGCTAAGCTTGTTATGGTATTCAATGCCTGAATTGGTTTACATAAATTTTAATGCGTTTAAATGCATTAAAAATATATAATAAGTATTAAATAGAAAAGTAAATTTCCACCAACTTGAGGAACAGGCTATTTTCACACCTACATGCGAAATGTAATTCTTATGGGTTGGCGTCAGCTTCGTTTACCATCATTTTTTTTTTAATTACTTTAAATTTCGCCCAACTATTTCCGAAATAGTTAATGTATTGAGCGACACATATTCATCCAAGCAAACTTCTTGAACTGAAATGTATTGAACCAAAACGTAATAAAACTGCGTCTGTTATTTATCTTTCTGCCGTATAACCTTTTCAACAATGAATAACAAATTTAAATACTTACGATATATTAAGCTTCGTTTCAATAGTATTCCATAAATCGTAGAAAAGGCCCTCCACCTCCACTGAATAACGTGAGTTAGAAATAGCGTCGGCTGATTGCTGAAACAAAATACAAGCAACAACATATCACCAACAGGTTGGCACTGTTGGCATTCAGAAATAAACAATAATAATAAATACTAGAATGTTTTAAAATATAAGAAAACCATTCTGTTGAGTATAACGGCCTCCTCATCTCTGTGAAAAAATTAAATTTTAATTTGACAAGATAATTAATTGCATATATATTAGTAAAATAATTTAATTCCATCAGTAGGTACTTAAACACACCCATTTGGGTTTAAATTGATTTATTGGTACTCTAGATAAGGCTACAAGAATAAGACCACCATTACAATGATAACAGACTGTCTTATAAAAACTCTTAGTGACTGAACATAGAACTATTGACAAGGAAAGTGTAGAAAATTTCCTTACTTGTGAAAATAATTTTCATTTTTCTGGTGACATTACCTTTCACCGTGCTGAATAAAAATATTGTAATGAAATAAATGTATTTCGTTCCCATAAAAATTGCTGGCAGCATACCAACTCACATTCAAATAAGTTTAAGCATGTTCCACAAGATATAACAAGACAACCATTTTGGAAGTAAACACGTTATCCACTTAAAACTCCTTAGTTCGGGAAAATTGTAAGATCACTACATTTATGTGAAAAAATATTGCGATTCCCTTATGTCGATAAACCTCCATATTCTGGGCCACACTAACTTACAAAATGGCGGATGAAAGAGGCAATAAATCTGTGACTCTAATATTCATGTAATCACTGCTACTGCTAGCCTACAAAGTTTAGTTTCAGCTGGTGGAATGATTAGGCTGCTGTGAAACACAGACCTGAAATGGTTGTGCCTCCCGTTTTAGAAATTATTTTAGGTGGTCTATGAAAGCACAATTTGAGTGCCAGAACTTGCCTCAGTAGTCGTAAATGTGATATCAAAGTTTCAGTTCAGTTTCAGGTTCAGCATATTACAAAATAGGCGATAAAAAATGCTGCAGAGTAGCGAATTAAATGCTCACAATATGTACTACTGGAATGCCTAGTTTCTATAATCCAGGTCTTAACATTCGGTAGGTGATGACATTTAAAATTATAATATTAAAAATGCTATAATTTTGAAAATAAAGGCAACCCCACAGGGTCAAATATTTTATTGAATTCAATGGAGTGATTTCAAGTTAATGTAAACAAAAATCGTTGCACATGTACGTTTTTAATATGTGTTAGATAGAAACTGAATTGGAAACTTGAAAGCTTTCTAATACATTACACACTGGGAAATAAGACTTGAACTATTTTAATTACAAACGGACATTAAAGAAAGTTTCACCACAAAAAAAAAATGAATGTTAAATGCTTCAACTGCTTTGTAAGGAGATGTTTGATGGTAAAGAAAATATGAACAGGAAACGAAGAAAAATTATTTATTCACGCCCTAGTTGTTCAACGTGTATAGATGTACCTCACATAAATAAATGCTACTTTTTTGTTAGGCTCATATTATTTATTTTCTGTCAGTAGATATCCCTGAACAAGGAACTGCATATAAAATAGCTCCACTACTTGTATGAATCATTCTGACTGTGGATGAAAAATTGAATTCAAGAAAATCTATTACACATACAACAATTTAATTCCTATAATGCTAAAATGAACACGGTTGTGGCGTAGATTTGATGTCATATGTTGTTCAAGGAAATAAATTAAACAAAAATTTATTACAATATGAAAGAAAATTTGATTTGCTTCAATGGTGTTAAGAGTATTGCGTATTAAAATGACACAAAAATGTATATCATACCAAAACATCACTATTGTACACCTGCTATATATTACAAGTTGTTAACTTGTAACATGGTAAAATGGGGAAACTTGGAATGAATTCCCAATGTTTAATATGATTATGGTATTCATCTTGAGTCTGAAAAGTCTGGTGCTCATCACATTCCTCTGAAATCGATGGCGCACAACTACCATCGACATTTTCACACTAACTTTGAACCTAAGCTCTCAAAATTTACACCTGTCAGCCAACAATATAAAATTATAGAATCCTGTGTAATATTGGCAAGTGGATATATATTCAGTAAAATTTAAGTCCCTGACACTAAGATCATGGATCAAGCGAATAACAACCGCATAACTTACATTGGAGATGCCAGCCTTTAGTGTGAGACCATGCATGTCTGAGCGACGTTCCCAGAACCCAACCAAGTAGCTCATCTGTGACAGCCTAAGCTGATGGACGAGCAATGGGCCAAACTTATGCACGTGGTACGCCTCCTTTACCACCAATGTCTCTGCGTGGCGATGCAGGAACAACACTCGGCTGTCCATTGGCAGGTACATCCCCTGCAAGAGTTCCTCTGGGTTGGGCGATGCTATTAGCAGCTGGATCCAGTTTCTGAAGTCGGTCTCCAGTACCTATGGAACGAGCAGTCAAAGCACATCTGGAACAACCAGTAAAGTAAAGCAAATCTACCTGAAATTCCTCGATAGGCATGAATTGGAGCACGTTTGTTCACCGCAGATAGTTATCAACCTATTGCGAAATATAACATTCATAAGATGGTCTGTAGCACTTTCCTGTTATGACGATATTCTTAACGGGCGAGCAACGTTATTTAGGCATTGGTTGGAGACAATACATCTGGCTACAACTTTTTCAGGACAATATAAAATTTGAGTGTGTGTGTGTAGATTCTCTTTTATATTCCAGGAGAGGGACATATATGACCTAGCCTATTAAGCAACGTTTAAATCTCTACCATTGCCAAGTTTCGCCACACGCAAGAGTTGTGAGATTACTTGTTCACATTCTTAGTAAGATATATAAAAACATTATATAACAATTCAAGCAATATTTTTTTATAATTGTTTAGATATTATGGCTCCAATTATGTATTTTCACGTCAGAAGGGCACACTGCTCATTCACCGAACAGTTAATTCGTACTTATAAGACCATAATTTTAAATACATTTCTGAAAGTATAGGTAACTCTTCTTTGAAAGTGATTTTCTCCTGTTTAATGTAGGATTAAAAACTTCCACATTCCCATTAATTATTTCATTCTACATGTATCATCATTACTTGCGCAGGATTCCCTGAAAACTTTACTCACGTTATAAAGAACTTCGAGACTGCCAAGAAGCGACGAGCATGCTTTATACAAGGGTACATTTACTTCTAACTTGGTACAGCTCGAGCATTAAAATTTTTCATTGAGACTTCCACAGCTGACATTATTAAGGTATTACTTTGGTGCAATGAGGTTTCATGTCCGAATTCTAGAAGTTAGTTGTTTAAGTTTCAAGTTATTATTTGATATAAGCTTAAACCTGGTTAGTCCAGCGACATTAAAAAAGGTTAGAATTAAAAACCAGAAAAATTAAAAATATTACTTAATTCATACTATTCTGTGCATTAAACTCGTGGCCTTTTCATCGTAAAAATTGCAAATATTCTGATGTAGAGATTTTTTATATTTATAGCTCTGCTAATTTTTAAGTACAAAAACCTCTTTGCATTCCTGCAGGTTACAAATATTTAGATAATTATTCTACTCTAGATAATGTAGTAATACTTTCCAGAGTGACGATGGCATATGGCAATTTATATTTACTATAATGTATCTCTTTGAAAGACGTCCGCAGTTGCCAAGTAGCATAACGAATTCTCAGATGTTATTGACTGAGGGTTTTCTTAGCTGCATTGGCTCTTAGCTTTCCTATAAGACGTTTTTATTTAAATGGCTATAGAATAATTTCACGCGAAACCTTTAATAGATGGAACCACAAAAAAGTTGACTCTTTGAATTATAGAAATTGTTAGCTAGTAAATTCATGATATTTTACAAATATGAATTACGGATTTGTTTTTGTACGATTTTAGTTTTCTTCCTCCAACCTCTTCTGTCAGAGTGTCCACAATCGTAGACACGTTGCAAATGAACGCTACTTATGATTAGCACTGTGCACTGCCCGGCTTTAGTGATCAGTGTTTGGAGAGTCTTACATGTGGCTTAACTGATGTGTGGAATTTTATACGCCTTTTGACACGAATGGTTGGTTAATGGCAGTATCATTGTGCATGCATTAGGTTTTCCAATAGTTGCAAGAATAACGCTGTACACAAGTATGCACAAAGCATAGCAAAAATTGCGTTAATGCAACATGTCTACTTACGTGACCAAACAGGATGGTGGTGTAAATTGTATAGGGTTCAGGTTACTTCGGAATATACAGATATAGACAATACCGAATGCGTCATATGTTTAGTTTTCATCATCCCTTGCCAATGAAGCAATGCTTACCTGGCCCATTACAGACCTTGCTTGATCATCTGGCAAAGCCATCAAGGCAGTTACCATGGACGTACTCCTGAGGAAGAAGTCGACAAGGTCAGCTCCTCTGTCCAGGTTCAGGAAGCTCATCCTTACTCCAGCAGCACTTGCCAACCGGTGTACCGCCACAGCCTGGCAGGACACGCCCTCCACTGCGACATGGACAGTTTCAGGATCATCAGTGCATAATGGGGGAAGAGTGACTGGCGTTCAACATAAAGAATGTATCTTGATTCTGTATTACGACTTCATCAATGGAATCACTAAATATAGTCACTCATGGTATTGGTGACAACTGATGAATTACACCTTTTCGTCCCTTTTAAGAGGAAAAAACACAATTTAAACATTCTTGCAGGAATTCCTATCTAGAATTTTCATGGATGGACGAAATCAGAGATATTGTGATTTGACGTTAGTACAATCAAATGTGTGTGGGTTCTTTTGTATATATGTATGTATATGAACCCCATTAATTCGGATCAATTGAGACCGGAGCCAATCCGGGATAACGAACATCCGGGTTTACTGGATAATGAGGGCGTGGGAGAAATCAATTAACAGCTACATACATACAAAAATGTATATTTTATTTAACAAAATACTTTTAAAACATATTTACAGATTACAAACAAGTTATCTTATCTAACATACCCAATTACTGCAAAATTTACTTCTTGGAAAAGTAACTCTTAAGGTTTCAATATGTTCTAGTTTTGCATTTTATCGTTTCTCTAAATCGGGTAGGCCATCCGGAGATCCGAGTTCAAGGAGTTTGACTCAACGAGGTTCTATTATATTAATATCTTGTGACTTACGTTCTACTCACGACTAACCTAACCTGTCGCAAGACGTAACTCGCCAATATGTTAGTAATGGATGGCTCATGCGTGGACTCCTCCAACATGTATGCTCCGTGCTAATACACAGACACGTTATTATCATAAATCATGTTGTGTCGTACTACAGATACTCGGATGCCCAGTTGATTGCCAGGAAGAGAGGTTAATTACTGATAATAGGGCCAAAGCAAACCATTACTTAGCTTCCACCGAGACGTAATATTCGGGATAAAGTTCTTGCCCTGAGCTAAATTTCTATTTTGAAGGGATTTTTGTTATACGAATGGCTCTCTTGGTATCCTGAGTATAGTGGCAAATTCTATTACCATATGAGAAGATATGGCCATTAGAAAAAAATGGAAAGATTTGGGTGGCTCTTAATAGCGAGGTCTTTAGAGCCGATGATGGTGAAGTGAGGTGAGAATGAAGTAGCGCTGGAATGAGACGGAGGAGGAAACGGCAGATATTCGAGAAAACCAGTCGACCAGATAAATCGTTTGCAATGATTCACACATGCGAAATTCCGGGTGCAACACCTCCGAGAATTGAACTAGGTTCGCCAAATTGCGAGACAAGTAATCTTACCACAANTGCGAAATTCCGGGTGCAACACCTCCGAGAATTGAACTAGGTTCGCCAAATTGCGAGACAAGTAATCTTACCACAACACAACTGCGGTCCCATTAACATTAGGGATAATCACTTGATAAATTTTAATCCCGCAGATTAACTTGGCAAGAAGCTAAGACTTCACAGTTCTATGTGCTCTCGCTCCTCAGTTAGTTGTTCATTGGCTGATGCTGCAGTTTTAATGCAGACCAGGTCGCACAGTTTTCGGTGCTCCTTTTTGTGGAAGGAATTTATTGGCTCAAATTAGCCCAGGGCGCGGCTTACAAACTACAAGCCAATTGAAAAAAAGCAAACAAATGCTGTTTGAAGACCTAGTTGAACCTAAAATGTGTTCGTGTAACTTCAGGGTCTCTTATCATCACACAAATGAAGGATTGATGCTGGACATATTCTGAAACACTGTACATCTGCTCGTTCTGCTGCAACAACTCTCNATCACACAAATGAAGGATTGATGCTGGACATATTCTGAAACACTGTACATCTGCTCGTTCTGCTGCAACAACTCTCAGATTTTCCGAACAGGTCAAACGAACACAATAATATCAGATTTCATTTACTCCACGTACTACATATCACTCGTACTTTAAAGGNCCGAACAGGTCAAACGAACACAATAATATCAGATTTCATTTACTCCACGTACTACATATCACTCGTACTTTAAAGGTAGTCATGCCGAATCTTAGCACAGGTCTAAAAACTGCAAGGGTGTAATTCCGTCCCTTTCTTCATGTGTTCAATACAGCACAAGAGCAATTCCTATCCCTCCGTGCATCGCACCAGAGTACACACATGCCTCATAGCACTGCAAGCAATTTGGTGCATTAACCCACTATGCAGGAAAAAGGATTTCTTTAAGAGATGCAATCATACTGGCGAGAAAGAGGTGTGGTATCAAATTTTTGTCATGATAAAGGAGTAGAACATTTGTAAACTGGGCTTTAATTTGTATATGCTCAGTAGTTTGGTGAAAATTTCTGTTTTTCAACTAAATAAAACTAATTAAATGCTACGTTTTACTATTGGCAATAATTTCTTCCATTACTGTAAAAATTAATAATAATTCCTTCCAAATGAAATCATTACTTGATAGACATACTTCACTTAAGCAAATACACACATAACTGAAAAAAAAATTCACTTACTGAAAGGGTTTTCGCTGTAGATCAGAGCTATTTCTCGATTATCGCAGAAATCCCTGAGAGAGTTTATTACATATTTAAATACACCACAGTCACAGGACACGACTGCAGTTATTGCCAGCAATACTAAGACAAGCGACGTTACCATTACACTTCTCGTGGTAACAAGAGTTGCCTAGTTGCTTGATAAAAGTCTTGGATATGTGCCCGAGCGAGTGAAGGCACAGCGGGACTCCACTTCTGTCTGCAAGGGAATCGATAAATTCACGAGCGCGACCTGTGGGTAAACATTTACATTTTCCAAGGCGTTATCGTCGCCGTAAAAATGTATTCCCTTTTGTTTGCGACGTCGTTAAGTTCTGTCTTGTGATGACTCACAACAAAGGTATTTTTATATGCCGGTGCCATTTGGTTTTCAGCTCAAGCCACCAAGTGCTTCTATAACTGTTCAATAGGACGACAGAAGTATTTTGAATTCTGCTCTGTAACCAAGGGAAACGCTGTTACTCGATGTGGAACATATTTTTGCATATGAAAAAGTTAATACTTAATTTTTCTGTGACTACTGGATGATCGTAAGATTCATACAATCGACGACATAAAAAAAATGCTGTTTTAAAATTGTTATCATGCTGCACAAATTTTATTCCACTGGCCCTCGACAAGGTGCTTAGTTCTCGCTAGCTCTACCAGAGGCTAGTAGTTATCTATAAAGGAGTTTTGAAGTATCACAATTCTTACGAGAACAGTAAAGCTTATATCTGCCCAAAGAAGTTGTCTGAACAATTTGTCTAAGCAGTATACACACATAATTTCCCCGGATGTACACTGCCAGTCCATAGCTGTCGTGGATTCATGGGCGACACATATTGGTTCACATCATAAGGCGAATTAATTTTTGGCAATGTATCCTGAACATTGTNCGTGGATTCATGGGCGACACATATTGGTTCACATCATAAGGCGAATTAATTTTTGGCAATGTATCCTGAACATTGTAACAGCTAACTGAGTACGTATGTCCACATGTGCACTGATACGTGTTGTCATTATGATAACATTATATATTATTAAGTTTCTAAATAACTCGCTGCAGTTATTACTATTCATTTTACATATTGCTTGCAGTCTAGTGCCAGCCTCCTACGTAAGACTTCGCAAGACACGCTGTTAACAATAAGTCATAAGTATGATTTTCTTATAAATTTTTAGGTATACTACTTCAAGTTTTAATAGAACTAAAAAAAAACGATATTGTACAGGAATATCGTCAAAACCATTAGGATAAAAAAATACCAAATAAAACTGGAGGCTCACATTAACCTTTGAAAACATTCTTGCTTGTAAACAAATACATGGCAAGGTAAGCAATGGTCGGCGTACAATGAAATTACTGGCCATGGAAGAGTATAAAAAAAAGNTAAACAAATACATGGCAAGGTAAGCAATGGTCGGCGTACAATGAAATTACTGGCCATGGAAGAGTATAAAAAAAAGGTTTTGAACCTAGTTATTAAAAAAAATGTTTGTTATTCACATAACTGAGAAAAGAAGTGATGTGATANAAAAAAAAGGTTTTGAACCTAGTTATTAAAAAAAATGTTTGTTATTCACATAACTGAGAAAAGAAGTGATGTGATACTAAGATATTTATTTTTCTAACCATTTCATAATATTAACTGTTAAGTTCTGGAAGACCAACTTGTCCTAACACACATCCCTGTTGCAGAATCCATGCGATGTTCTTCCTAACATCCGGCATTTTCTTGCTCTCCAGTCCTTCAAGTTAACATAGTTCGGACAACAGTTTCACAATAAATTTCAGGTTCGTTCAANCATTTTCTTGCTCTCCAGTCCTTCAAGTTAACATAGTTCGGACAACAGTTTCACAATAAATTTCAGGTTCGTTCAAGGCTCAATTTTTATTCTAACAGTGATCCAGGCAAAGGATACAATAACTTTCTCTTGCACCGAAGTCGAGAGGAAAACTAAATCACATACATGTGGTTATCAAAATCATATAAACATCTGCACGAAAATTATATGTGCACCTTTCATTTTACTGTGATTGCAGAAACAGATTATTCAAGATGCTTATTGAGATAATTCATCTGGTGTCGCATTAGCTCTAAGACGACAATCCTCATCAATGTTCGGTGATTCTCATCACTGCGGTTGGGTTTTCGTCCACTATTGCTAGCTGATAATGTCTTGACACAAGATATGTATACCGCCAACACATTGAACACTGCGTAATGCAAACTAACGTTATTAATTGCAATACCATAAGTACAGTCTCAGCGCCCAAATTATAACTGTTTCAACCTCACAAAGATGCTGTGTTCCACAACAAAGACGTTTCAATGATTTTCAAAACCATCTTTAGAAAAACAGGCTGGGGATTTTTATACTCCAGAGGCAGCAAGGATGCCTACCCTACTTCTCTGCTCCTTGGTTCCCTTCCAAGGTACCTGAACACTCCACGTTAGATCTTAACTGAAGGGAAAATAAATTGTATAGGACTACACTAACAATGATATTGAGGTGTTAAGAGAGGCTTAAACATCATTCGGATACCCTATGCAGCATGCCTGGACAATGTCGAAAAATTGGAAGTAGAGGTAAATAAGGGATTCAGGAGCATTCCTGGCACTGCAAGTACCTAGCTTCCTCCTACTTGTAGTGGCTTTCGTATCAAAACCATGGGAAAATAGCACTGGAAAATGGCTGACCTTAAAGCTAAATGTAAATGACATATGCAAGTTAACAATATTGTTGTTTGTAGAGGAAGTGTTAAAGAGTGCACATGTGTTTGAAAGAGAGACTTAAGGCCCCACGAAAGCCGAAAATTTAGTGATTTGCAGAATCGGGGGTACACATTGTCATTAATAGCAACATATGCTAATTTAGTTTTTATGTTAAAGCAACATATAACCATTATTACTGTTAAGAATGTCATAAACACAGTAACATTTGCACACTGACTCCACCTTTGAATCCACCGGGAAGAAAGGGCAAGAGAAGGCTGTAGTTAAATGTTCTCCCCGCGCGATGTCGGCGGCGAGGCGATGGAATATGGTGATTATCGGCATTGTCCACCATGTTTTCCATGTGCGTGGAACCAGGACAGTGATGCGCCAAGGGTGAAACCTGACAAGTAGGTCGTAATTTAAGGGCAAATTAATTACACCAAGCATCCCTACATCCTGTCCCCATTAACAATCAGTGGGAGTGGTAAATGGAAAGAAGGAATCTCTTCTTTATTTTCAGACTAAATCTCACTGAACGACGATAAAACTCCCCCACCACCCTCACCACATGAATAAAAATTAAGGCTCCGCATGTTCTGACAGAAGGTACTTCCAGATAAATGCCCAGATGTTTACTAATCTGGAAACTGTCAAAATCATAACAGGATCACGAATTCTGTATTGAATGATGTAATGTTTTTCTAAAAATCACTTGCAAATTAAGAATGTGTACTTTATTACTTTATTTCACATGTTTTGTACAATACTTCGGCTATCAAACAGAAAAAAAAGGTTATTATATCCTCTTGGGTATACACAGGACACTGTTACATAAAACACCAATACTAATAATTTCACACAAAACTGAGGAGGTTTATTATTGTTTTAAATTATAAATCTTGTTGTCTCCAGTTTTACATAAGTCATTATGGCAATTTAAATTTAATTTCCCTCTTTGTGATGATGAATTTTCACCGTCATTGGCAAAGAAATGATTTCCCTCATAATTTGCTTAGTGTCTCTTAAAAAAAAAATTTTAATTTGTCAAAACTTTGGGCATTGATTCAGTACCAAGATTTTTCAGTACCCAGTATAACGAGAAATTTGAAGCATTTTGGGCCATTGGCTGACTGACCATAGGATATAATATCTAAACTGTGATTTTTTAAATTCACATTTATTTTCTTGAAATAGTAAGAACCAAATTTCTAGAACACCATTTAAAATGGATTTTGTATAAACATGAAGAGCATGACAAAACCAATGATAAACCTGAAGAAGTTAAAGCATGATAATACATAATTCTTAATTCATTCTTAAGTAAACGATTACTGTAACAATTTCTACTAAATCTTCACGAAGCATCTTATATTTATTATAGGTCAATATATATTTTCCATAAGGTATAAAGCTTTTTAAAATTTAAAGATAAGCCTAAAAATAACACATTTAATTTTGGTATATTTTTCTACTTTAACATTATTACAAGTTCAAATTTTGCGCTCCAATAGCTTGGTTTCTTCTAAAATCTAAAAAGCCCTAGAAGATTTTACAATTATACAATTATTTCAACAATCCCAACCTTAAATACTATAAATATTTAAAAAAATTTAATTTAGATAAATATTTCATATTCGCTATTTTAACAAGAAATAGCTAAGAAAAATTGTAATGTATATTTGTTGACAGGTTAAACAATACCACCACATAATTCTGAGATAAAAATAAAATATTTACAATCCTTTTGTACCATTTTCATACATTATTTTTCATACATAAATTTGCAAAATTTGAAAATCATGAAATAACATTAATGAATCTATATTATAGTTGAAGTATAAAAGTGATTTTACAGGCATAGGCAAACAGATACTAAAAATGTGTGTTCTAGTATTTTATAATAGCATAAAAATTATTTTCGATTATTTTTTAATGTTTAATACATTTAGTTATTTTTAGATATTTGCTATATTTTCTAACTGGATACAAAATTAATTAATATAGTTAATGAAAATACTTTTAATTACTTTTAAACTTTATTTAAACATACTTTCGGAAAAAATATGTAGTTTAAAGTTTTATCACATATTTTAGATTATTAAGTAAAGAAAATTAAATGATTAATTAAGTTTTTTTTTTAGTTTAGACATTTGGTCAAACTATTGACTGGATTTGTTAGATAAATTAAAAAACATTAACTTTTGCTTTAAATGGAAATTTATTTTATAAATTTGGAGTCGTTTTTTAATAACACACAATAAGCCTTTAACGTGGCTTTACTGTTTTCTGACTTTTCTTGAAAACATGATCTTCATTATCTACTTTTCTAAATAATTAAGTCACCTTTTGAATGCATAACCATTTTATGTGGTTTTTTATTACACGGCACAGGATGGTTTGGCCAGAAGTTGTGCTGACATTACCAGAGCATGGACTAGTGTGGCTAGAGAAACTTATGGTGTGATCAGTGCAGTGTGTGGTCTTTCCAGAGGTCCTGGGCCAAGGTGTCACACACCAGGTGCGCAGACCACCCGTGCTCAGGCGACTCCAGATGTCCTCTTGTCGACGCGCCACTCCGCCAGCAGGCAGACGGCGGAAGTCGCGATGCCCAAGGTCAGGCTCACAACGCAGGGAGCGATGTGCATCATGGTGATGCTCTCCGTTTCCTGCGGTGCAGTGGACTCTGCGCTGATCCACTTCTTCCGCAGCCTCGCGACGTCGCCTATCTCCAGCATCTTCATCAACCTGCAAGGCACAATAGCTGTCTGACTCCACCCTGGCCTACTGCTGACGGGACTGTTCATCTTGTCCAACTATGGAAAGGTAAGAAATGGTTAGAAGGATGGTATTGATGATGGAACAATTTTTTCTAATTGTGTATTTTAGTAATGTAAAAACAAAATATATAATATTTAGCTTATATGCGAAAATTATGTATAATTTTCTATTAATTTGACAATGTGGTATGTATAATAATAAAACGAGAATTGAGTTGAAAACCTCAACAATTTACCTAAAAATGTGAAATTTGTCTACGAAATTGTATTAGAACCTATATATTTTGCTATAAAATTTTGTTTTACATTTACTTTCGTGTATTAATTTTTATATACTTAAAAACGTCTGTACTATAACAACTTCAATGGTGCACAAGTTTACATTAAATTTAATGATGGTAACTTAAAACAGCATAAGTATAGCAATAATTGTGTACATTTTACTGTAAAATTTAAAATTTCTATTAAAAAAATTATTTAAATTTATGTCTCCTAGCATATATTTTTGTTCCGATTTCCATTTATATATTATTACTCATTAATGTAAAAAAACATGAATCATACACTGAGGAGACAAAAGTCATGGGATACCTCCTAAAATCGTGCCGGATCTCCTTTTGCCCGGCGAAGTGCAGCAACTCGATGTGGCATGGACTCAAAAAGTCGTTGGAAGACCCCGGCAGAAATATTGAGCCATGCTGCCTCTATAGACGTCCATAATTGCGAAAGTGTTGCCGGTGCAAGAGTTTGTCCATGAACTAACTTCTCGATTGTGTCCCATAAATGTTCGATGGGATTCATATCGGGAGATCTTGGTGGCCAAATCATTCGCTGAAGTTGTCCAGAATGTTCTTCAAACCAATCGCGAACAGTTCTGGCCCGGTGACATGGTGCATTGTCATCCATAAAAATTCCATTGTTGTTTGGGTACATGAAGTCCATGAATGGCTGCAAGTGGTCTCCAAGTAGCTGAACATAACCCTTTCCAGTCAATGATCGGTTCAGTTGGCCCAGAGGACCAAGTCCATTCCATGTAATAACAGCCCACGCCATTATGGAGTCACCACCACCTTGCACAGTTCCTTGTTGACAGCTTGGTTCCATGGATTCGTGATGTCTGCGCCACACTCGAACCCTACCATCAGCTCTTACCAACTGAAATCAAGACTCATCTGACCAAGCGAAGGTTTTCCAGTCGTCTAGGGCCCAACCGATATGGTCACGAGCCCAGGAGAGGCGCTGAAGGTGATGTCGTGCTGTTAGTAAAGGCACTCGAGTCAGCCTTCTGCTGGCATAGCCCAGTACAGCCCAAGTTTGCCGCACTGTCCTGACGGACACGTCCGTCGTACGTCCCACATTGATTTCTGCGGTTATTTCACGCAGTTTTGCTTGTCTGTTAACACTGGCCATTCTGCGCACACGTCGTTGGTCTCGGTCATTAAGAACAGGCTGTAGGCCCCTGCGTTGTCCATGGTGGGAGGTTATGCCTGAAATTAGGAATTATCGGCACACTCTTGACACTGTAGCTCTCGGAATGTTGAATTCCCGAACCATATCATAAATGGAATGTCCAATGCCTATAGCTCCAACTACCATTCCGCATTCAAAGTCTGTTAATTCCCGTCGTGCGGCCATAATCACATCAGAAACCTTTTCACATGAATCATTTGACTACAAATGAAAGCCTAACCCATGCACTGCCCATTTATACATTTTGTACGCGATACTACTGCCATCTGTAAATTTGCATATTGCTATCCCATGACTTTTGTCACCTCTGTGTATTATATATATAAATCAATATTTATATAAATTTTATAGTAATAAGTTAGTTTATTTGTTTATCACATTAATTAACTGGTGATCTCAGATTTAAAATTTTATGATCGAACTGAAGTTTGCAGCGTTAATTCGTGTCCTACGTACTCACAATAATCACTAAAAAAACCACACAAGTTTAATAATCTAGGCATTTCCATTTTTTATACTTTACCACAATGACGATAATTCTAATAAATGATCTGCAAAAACTTTGGATGCTTTTAAGTTCTGTTATCAAAAAATATACTTATAACTTAAACTATTAGCGGATGCGGTGGTGTAGTTGTCAGACTATCCACTTCCCACAGAGACTAACCATGTTTGATTCCCGACGGGGTCACTCCCGGGTTTTAGAATCTGAGAATCGTGACGGACGATGCCGATGGTCTGTAGGTTTTCTCGGGGATCTCCCGTTTCCTGCCGCCATTACGTTTTAGCGGTGCTCCATACTCACTTAGATTCACCCTTATCGGCTATCAAGACCACAATATATCTTACTACTACACTCCAACTTAAAATAGTGTCTCAAGCATTAGTTAGTACATGTGAAGATACAGGTATTTTTCCAAGCACTCACTGATAGTTGATGGCTCCCAAGTAGGGCGAGTTCTTCCTCACTGCGAAGGAAAGAGAACTGCTGCCTACAGCAACTGAGGCGATGTCTGCCAGACACGAAGTCAGTTCTTTCCTGAAGACGGGGCCATCTGTTACGAAGATGTAGTTCCCCTCACAAATTCGTTCCATGATCTTCTCTAAGTTGCTCTCCAGCTGATAATGGTGCAAATTCAACTTCTGCAGTTGCGGCTGGCAAGAAATATGACATATTGTACTTCATTACGCGTGGGCAACCATGATATAGACTATCCTTATTTACTGAGCGTTTTAAATACCAACCTTTGAGAAATGTCACTGCTGTTACCTGCATATGTTTTAATGGGCACACTGACTTGCATTCACCCAGTAAAGTTGGTAACGCAGGAAGGAAAGCTGTTCAATATCTTAGAGATGAATTAAAAGTTTTAGGTTAACACTTGTGAAAACTTAAATTATTTTTTTAGCTTTCAGTATTTTATGAATAAAAGTGCAATGGTTATAAAAATTTTTAAAAAATACATTTTATAATAATATAACTGTTTCAGTTGACAGACGCGGGTATGAAGATATCAGGTCCATGGCCACGATAATTTTGCATATGGTAGAAGAATACATGATGGATATACAAGAAGATACTAACCAGGCTTTGGTATTATTTTTCAGTTTACCGTAAACAATCTATACCTCGTGCATTTCAGCTGATAGTAAATGTGTCATTTGTCAGCTGTCCACCTGCCATGCTACTACCACTTTCTGAGTCTAATCCACAATCTCTTAAAAATCAGTCTAAAAAAATAAAAATAAAATATTCATATTATTTTTTAAATAAAATTTTTTGAGGCCATTGCCACCTGAGGTAAAGTTTAAGTATTCCCCATAATAAACTCTCTATTCACTGTCAAGGTGACACGAATCCATAATGGCTTGTGTCAAAATAATTGATCACTTTAAGGTGACTTCTACTACAGGTTGAGAAAATGGAAAATGGAAAATTTCAGCTAGAAATTAAGAAATATTGTCGGCAAGGAACTAGATTTTTTTTTCCATTTTCTATGTTAAAAAACCAGATAATTGAAATAATCATAAATCAAATATAACATAACTTTGTAAATAAATAAATTCATCCCCTCTTATTATTCATGTGTCTCAAGAAAATAATTAAAGGTTACCTTTTTAAACACTAGCGGCGGGAAATTTCCTGTGGAAAATGCCTCCTATAAGAAATTACGTTTTTTCCCTTAACCGAGTAGAAATAAAACCTTAATCTGATCCACACTCAACAATAATGAAGCCTGTATTCGGATGTATCTAATCACACTACTATTCGTCTTTCTATTTTGCGAATTCACCATTACTGATATATGTGAGAGAGTTATTTAAGAATTCGGCGGTACTTCAACTCGCGTTTACCTTGGTCATCTCGATGCTGGATTCTCCTCGCATGTAGCCGACAATGTAGGGCGTGGAGTTGACGAGGTCAGCAAATGCCTCGTAGCTGTGAGTTCGCGTCTGCACCGCCAACCGCGACATGAGAGTGGCTGAGTAGAAGCTGAACACCAAGAACCCCGCCAGCTCAGTCACAATCAACACGACACACCCGGAGGAACGGCGGAACCACTGAGTCCCTGCGACACCTGCAGGCATATATCGGAACCCACATTGCAGCATGGTTACTTTCAACCACGAGTAAAAGAGATCATATACATGTTGTAACAAAAATTAATACCCCTACTTGTAGTGAAGTTAGAAGAGATCAAAAACGGATATTTGTGTACTAACTATACCTGGCAATTAATAAGTTCGGTTCATTTTTAACGTTAATGGGAATAAAAATTAAACAATTACATTTATATTTAATTGTCATCATCTTTTACAAAAACTGTCCATAATTCCGGCCTCCTGCATCAATAAAAATCTCCTCCGAGGTGCCATTGCTTCTCGTACATGTTCAAAGACCTCAGCAACGTGCCTTAGAGTTGAAGTAGCTACAAGAACTCGAGCAACGAGCTCGAACTCCGTCTCGATTGGAGTATCATACACCAGTTTTTCAAGTAGGGTGAGGTCGGGAGAACGAGCAGGCCATGAAATGTGTCAACTGCGGACAATCAATTTATCACCGAAACGACGGTTTAAATGCTGTCGGACGACTTGAGATAATTGAGGAGTTTCACCATCATATTCTCACCTCATATTTATATGACACAGTCAGTTATTTATAGTCGCTTCAAGCTGAGAGATTAAAGTAAATATATATAAAACAAAGTCGGGTTAGTTACACCATTTATAACTCGAGAATGGCTGGACCGATTTCAATGATTTTCAATTTTTTGGATTTGTCTGCGCCCAGAATAACATATAGGCTATTTAAACATCGTAAAAGTTCACAGAAAAAATAATTATAACGTAAATTAATTTTCTCATACATTTTATATGGATGACATTTTTGACATGGCATTAAATGAAGTTCAAGTATTGCCTCTTAAATAAATAAGGAATGGTAACGTGAACAAACATTGTTAATTTAAATCAGTTATAGTAACTTCGCTTTCGACTTTACAGATTCAAGGCCAGATTCACCATTGAATTGGATAATTGCAACCTCTTAAAGATGCACAGTATAAATTTTTACAAATATACTTCATGGGCAATCTGGAGGAACAACTTGATCGGCGTCAAGAGATCAACACAGCAATGAAAACAGCAATTCTTCAAGATTTGCTGCAAATACTTCATGAACATTATGCATTGGTCAGGCTGTTCAAGACGGCGCTAGAGCGCATGCCAAATGATGACTACAAAGTCGCGATCAGAGAGGATAAACGACCAGCTGGAACACACGAACATACATTTAACGCTCCAACAATNTGAAGGCGATGTCGTGCTGTTAGTAAAGGCACTCGAGTCAGCCTTCTGCTGGCATAGCCCAGTACAGCCCAAGTTCGCCGCACTGTCCTGACGGACACGTCCGTCATACGTCCCACATTGATTTCTGCGGTTATTTCACGCAGTTTTGCTTGTCTGTTAACACTGGCCATTCTGCGCACACGTCGTTGGTCTCGGTCATTAAGAACAGGCTGTAGGCCCCTGCGTTGTCCATGGTGGGAGGTTATGCCTGAAATTAGGAATTATCGGCACACTCTTGACACTGTAGCTCTCGGAATGTTGAATTCCCGAACCATATCATAAATGGAATGTCCAATGCCTCTAGCTCCAACTACCATTCCGCATTCAAAGTCTGTTAATTCCCGTCGTGCGGCCATAATCACATCAGGAACCTTTTCACATGAATCATTTGACTACAAATGAAAGCCTAACCCATGCACTGCCCATTTATACATTTTGTACGCGATACTACTGCCATCTGTAAATTTGCATATTGCTATCCCATGACTTTTGTCACCTCTGTGTATTATATATATAAATCAATATTTATATAAATTTTATAGTAATAAATTAGTTTATTTGTTTATCACATTAATTAACTGGTGATCTTAGATTTAAAATTTTATGATCCAACTGAAGTTTGCAGCGTTAATTCGTGTCCTACGTACTTACAATAATCACTAAAAAAAACCACACAAGTTTAATAATCTAGGCATTTCCATTTTTTATACTTTACCACAATGATGTTAATTCTAATAAATGATCTGCAAAATCTTTGGATGTTTTTAAGTTCTGTTATCAAAAAATATACTTTTAACTTAAACTATTAGCGGATGCGGTGGTGTAGTCAGACTATTCACTTCCCACATATACTAACGATATTTGATTCCCGACAGGGTCACTCCCGGGTTTTAGAATCTGGGAATCGTGACGGACGATGCCGATGGTCGGTAGGTTTTCCCGGGGATCTCCCGTTTCATGCCGCCATTACGTTTTGGCGGTGCTCCATACTCACTTCGATTCACCCTTATCGGCTATCAAGACCACAATATCTCTTTCTACTACACTCCAAATTAAAATAGTGTCTCAAGCATTAGTTAGTAAATGTGAAAATACAGGTATTTTGCCAAGCACTCACTGATAGTTGATGGCTCCCAAGTAGGGCGAGTTCTTCCTCACTGGGAAGGAAAGAGAACTGCTGCCTACAGCAACTGAGGCGACGTCTGCCAGACACGAAGTCAGTTCTTTCCTGAAGACGGGGCCGTCTGTTACGAAGATGTAGTTCTCGTCACAAATTCGTTCCATGATCTTCTCTAAGTTGCTCTCCAGCTGATAATGGTGCAAATTCAACTTCTGCAGTTGCGGCTGGCAAGAAATAGGACATATTGTACTTCATTACGCGTGGGCAACCTTGATATAGACTATCCTTGTTTACTGAGCGTTTTAAATACCAACCTTTGAGAAATGTCACTGCTGTTACCTGCATATGTTTTAATGGGCACACTGACTTGCATGTACCCAGTAAAGTTGGTAACGCAGGAAGGAAAGCTGTTCAATATCTTAGAGATGAATTAAAAGTTTTAGGTTAACACTTGTGAAAACTTAAATTATTTTTTTAGCTTTCAGTATTTTATGAATAAAAGTGCAATGGTTATAAAAATTTAAAAAAAATACATTTTATAATAATATAAATGTTTCAGTTGACAGACGCGGGTATGAAGATATCAGGTCCATGGCCACGATAATTTTGCATATGGTAGAAGAATACATGATGGATATACAAGAAGATACTAAGCAGGGCTTTGGTATTATTTTTCAGTTTACCGTAAACAATGTATACCTCGTGCATTTCAGCTGATAATAAATGTGTCATTTGTCAGCGGTCCACCTGCCATGCTACTACCACTATCTGAGTCTAATCCACAATCTCTTAAAAATCAGTCTAAAAAATTAAAAAAAAATTTTCATGTTATTTTTTAAATAAAATTTTTTGAGGCCATTGCCACCTGAGGTAAAGTTTAAGTATTCCCCATAATAAACTCTCTATTCACTGTCAAGGTGACACGAATCCATAATGGCCTGCGTCAAAATAATTGATCACTTTGAGGTGACTTCTACTACAGGTTGAGAAAATGGAAAATGGAAAATTTCAGCCAGAAATTAAGAAATATTGTCGGCAAGGAACTAGATTTTTTTTTCCATTTTCTATGTTAAAAAATTAGATAATTGCAATAATCATAAATCAAATATAACATATCTTTGTAAATAAATAAATTCATCCCCTCTTATTATTCATGTGCCTTAAAGGTTACCTTTTTGAACACTAGCGCCGGGAAATTTCCTGTGGCAAATGCCTCCTATAAGAAATTACGTTTTTTCCCTTAACCGAGTAGAAATAAAACCTTAATCTGATCCATACTCAACAAGAATGAAGCCTGTATTCGGATGTATCTAATCACGCTACTATTCGTCTTTCTATTTTGCGAATTCACCATTACTGATATATGTGAGAGAGTTATTTAAGAATTCGGCGGTACTTCAACTCGCGTTTACCTTGGTCATCTCGATGCTGGATTCTCCTCGCATGTAGCCGACAATGTAGGGCGTGGAGTTGACGAGGTCAGCAAATGCCTCGTAGCTGTGAGTTCGCGTCTGCACCGCCAACCGCGACATGAGAGTGGCTGAGTAGAAGCTGAACACCAAGAACCCCGCCAGCTCAGTCACAATCAACACGACACACCCGGAGGAACGGCGGAACCACTGAGTCCCTGCGACACCTGCAGGCATATATCGGAACCCACATTGCAGCATGGTTACTTTCAACCACGAGTAAAAGAGATCATATACATGTTGTAACAAAAATTAATACCCCTACTTGTAGTGATGTTAGAAGAGATCAAAAAACCGATATTTCTGTGCTAACTATACCTGGCAATTAATAAGTTCGGTTCATTTTTAACGTTAATGGTAATAAAAATTAAACAATTACATTTATATTTAATTGTCATCATCTTTTACAAAAACTGTCCATAATTCCGGCCTCCTGCATCAATAAAAATCTCCTCCGAGGTACCATTGCTTCTCGTACATGTTCAAAGACCTCAGCAACGTGCCTTAGAGATGAAGTAGCTACAAGAACTCGAGCAACGAGCTCGAACTCCGTCTCAATTGGAGTATCATACACCAGGTTTTTCAAGTAGGGTGAGGTCGGGAGAACGAGCAGGTCATGAAATGTGTCAACTGCGGACAATCATTTTATCACCGAAACGACGGTTTAAATGCTGTCGGAAGACTTGAGATAATTGAGGAGTTTCACCATCATATTCTCACCTCATATTTATATGACACAGTCAGTTATTTATAGTCGCTTCAAGCTGAGAGATTAAAGTAAATATATATAAAACAAAGTCGGGTTAGTTACACCATTTATAACTCGAGAATGGCTGGACCGATTTCAATGATTTTCAATTTTTTGGATTTGTCTGCGCCCAGAATAACATATTGGCTATTTAAACATCGTAAAAGTTCACAGAAAAAATAATTATAACGTAAATTAATTTTCTCATACATTTTATATGGATTACATTTTTGACATGGCATTAAATGAAGTTCAAGTATTGCCTCTTAAATAAATAAGGAATGGTAACGTGAACAAACATTGTTAATTTAAATCAGTTATAGTAACTTCGCTTTCGACTTTACAGATTCAAGGCCAGATTCACCATTGAATTGGATAATTGCAACCTCTTGAAGATGCACAGTATAAATTTTTACAAATATGCNCTTACAAATATACTTCATGGGCAATATGGAGGAACAACTTGATCGGCGTCAAGAGATCAACACAGCAATGAAAACAGCAATTCTTCAAGATTTGCTGCAAATACTTCATGAACATCATGCATTGGTCAGGCTGTTCAAGACGGCGCTAGAGCGCATGCCAAATGATGACTACAAAGTCGCGATCAGAGAGGATAAACGACCAGCTGGAACACACGAACATACATTTAACGCTCCAACAATAGATGAAGTTGCAATCCTTATTGTTGGTGAAAACTTTGAAACACGCCATATTGTGCTTACACATCGCGATACTAGGCAACTGCAAACAATATATGAAACACACCGTTCATATGACACGTTGCCATATCCGCTGATGTTTTCGCAAGGAGACGATGGACATCACTTTAATATCAAGATGATAAATCCATTGAATGGTGAGTATCAATATCACAGTTTCATTTCAAAAGGGCTGGCAAACAATCTTAAATAATTTATCATAACCCCTTTTAAATATGCCAAAAGGAGCATAGTGGATTTAGTAATCACATGGTTCTGTCCACCCCTTCAGGGAATACGGACATGAGCTTTTCTTCAAAGATACTAATTTAACTGTTTTTATTACAGACAGGTCAGGAAACTACCAAGAAGGTTAGCTCGATGAATTATTACGCATATCGTTTGATGATTCGTCAAAATGCTGACAACTATTTGCTTCGATTTCGTCGAGTGCTACTGCAATATTGCGTCGATATGTACATCAAAATCGAAACACAGCGCCTAACTTTCATTAGGTTGAACCAAGTCAAACTGCGTTCAGAGGAGTATATCCATTAACACGATGCAATAAGCACCGAAGGAGATGCAGCTAATCTTGGTCGATTGACTATTCTACCGGCGACGTACACAGGTAGCCCACGTCATATGCATGAATATGCGCAAGNTCAAGTTAATTTGTCCACAACAGTGGGGCTAGCATACCTCAACCTTTACGTGTAATCCGAAATGGATATAAATTGTTGAAATGCTGCTTCCCGGACAAACATCAAGTGATCGGCACGACATCACCACACATGTCTTCAAGCAAAAAATGCGGTCGCTGATGAACTACATTGTTAAGCAACGCGTCTTTGGGAATACTCGATGCTGGATCTATTCAATGGAATGGCAAACAAGAGACTTGCAGCATGCACACATTCTCATTTTGTTAGTTGAAATAATTCGACCAGATCAAATAGATGATATCATATGTGCCGAGATTCCTGATCCCGAAACCGATCCAGACCTACATGATGTTGTAATTACGAATATGATTCATGGACCGTGTGGCGCCATCAACCCCCAATCACAGTGCATGGTAAACGGCAAGTGTTCCAAACGTTATCCACGAAAATTGACGGCGGATACCATCACTGGCAACAATGGGTATCCACAGTATCGGCGTCGATCACCCGATGATAA
This sequence comes from Clitarchus hookeri, assembly GCA_002778355.1. Taxonomy (NCBI): domain Eukaryota; kingdom Metazoa; phylum Arthropoda; class Insecta; order Phasmatodea; family Phasmatidae; genus Clitarchus; species Clitarchus hookeri. The sequence goes on from NQII01002676.1 coordinate 130,469, forward strand.
CGGTCGAACTATCACAAGGAAAGTGAAAGGAAACGANTCCACAGTATCGGCGTCGATCACCCGATGATAACGGTCGAACTATCACAAGGAAAGTGAAAGGAAACGATTTCGTCGTCGACAACAGTTGGATTGGTCCATATTTGACACTTCGTTCCAAAACATTCAAGACAGATTGCAACGTTGAGTATTGCAATTCGGTGAAGTCCATCAAATACATCTGCAAATATGTCACGAAAAGCGGTTTTTGGCATCCAAACCTCCAATACCAACGATGAAATTATGCGGTATCAAGTTGGTTGATATGTGTACTGCAATGAGGCGATTTGGCGTATATTCTCATTCCCTATTTACGAACGTCATCCTACTGTTGTAAATTTGGCGGTGCATCTGGAGAATGGTCAAGGAGTTTATTTCACNTCCCTATTTACGAACGTCATCCTACTGTTGTAAATTTGGCGGTGCATCTGGAGAATGGTCAAGGAGTTTATTTCATCGCGTTGAATGTTGCTCAACGTGCTGAAGCACCTCCAGCGACAACANTTCCCTATTTACGAACGTCATCCTACTGTTGTAAATTTGGCGGTGCATCTGGAGAATGGTCAAGGAGTTTATTTCACCGCGTTGAATGTTGCTCAACGTGCTGAAGCACCTCCAGCGACAACATTGACCAGATTCTTTGAGATTTGCCAAAGCGATCCGTTTGCACGAATGTTGCTTTACTCGGAGATGCCACATTATTACACTTGGAACACTTCATCGAAGAAATTTCAACGTCGGAAGCAAGGCGATGCAGTTCCTGGTCATCCGGATGTGCATTCTACTGATGCTCTTGGTCGTATTTACACAGTTCAGCCGAAGAATGNTGGCGGTGCATCTGGAGAATGGTCAAAGAGTTTATTTCACCGCATCGAATGTTGCTCAACGTGCTGAAGCACCTCCAGCGACAACATTGACCAGATTCTTTGAGATTTGCCAAAGCGATCCGTTTGCACGAACGTTGCTTTACTCGGAGATGCCACATTATTACACTTGGAACACTTCATCGAAGAAATTTCAACTCCAAGTCAGATACACACATTATCTGCTATCATCATTTCGACATGCTTCCCATCGAATCCACGTGACCTGTGGAACAAATACAAAGATGACATGTCAGAAGACATTTTACATAGAATTCGTGTCAGTTCAAGAAATCCCTATCTTGAGGTGAATGATGAGATGCATAACCAGGCTTTGCTCTTGATCGAAGACACGTGTTACCTCATTTGCGGCAGTTTGTTAGTCAGGTTAGGAATGCCAGCGCCAGATTGAGGAATGAATAACGCATTTAATCGAGAATTAGAACGAGAACGTGAATATGATCGACATGAATTAGACCAATCAGTTCAAACGAATGTGCCCCTGTTGAACCCCCAACAGATGGACGTGTATGATACATTAATCAAGGCAAATGATGAGGGAAATGGTGGCTTATTTTTCCTGGATGCCCCCGGTGGAACTGGGAAGACATTCCTCATGTCATTGATTNGGAAATGGTGGCTTATTTTTCCTGGATGCCCCCGGTGGAACTGGGAAGACATTCCTCATGTCATTGATTTTGGCCTCTGTTCGAGAGAGATCCGACATTGCGGTAGCAGCTGCTTCTTCTGGAATAGCGGCCACATTGTTAGAAGGATGCCGTATGGCTCATTCAGCGTTTAAACTGCCGTTAAACCTTCAAACTACTGAACAACAAACATGTAACATTGCGAAACGCTCCGCAATGGCCAAGGTTTTAGTAGCATCTAAAATCATCATCTGGGACGAATGCACAATGGCGCACAAACGCGCATTAGAAGCACTTGACCGAACATTGAAAGATCTGCGCAATGACTCGAGATGTTTTGGAGGCGCAATGATTTTACTGTCTGGCGACTTCCGCCAAACACTGCCAGTCATTCCAAGATCGACTGCTGCCGATGAAATAAACGCTTGCCTCAAATCATCAAATCTGTGGCGCTATGTGAAGAAACTTCAGCTGGCAGCAAACATGAGAGTTGCATTGCTGAACGATCCATCTGCTGGAGATTTCTCCAAGAAATTGCTGACTATCGGTAATGGCCATGTTCCTGTCGACGAATAGAGCGGATTGATTTCATTTCCTCCGAATTTTTGCAATTTCATCTCATTGAAAGACGAGCTCATCAAGAAAGTGTTCCCGAACATCATTTCTAATCACAAAAGTAACAAATGGTTGAGTGAGAGAGCATTTTTNAGTAACAAATGGTTGAGTGAGAGAGCATTTTTGGCTAAGAACAAAGATGTGGATGACTTAAATATAGTAATTCAGAACCAAATCGTTGGTAATCTGCATTCATTTAAATATATTGACTGTGTAATAAACGAAGACGAAGCCACCAACTATCCAACTGAATTTATAAACTCCTTTGATGTGCCTGGCTTACCACCGCACAATTTACAACTGAAGGTTGGCTCAGTAGTAATAATGCTTCGAAATCTAAACCAACCAAATCTATGCAATGGAACGCTTTGATGATAAGAAAACTGTTGACCAATGTGATTCACGCGACGATACTCTAAGGAAAATTCAAAGATGAGGAAGTTCTCATTCCGAGGATTCCTACGATCCCAACCGATATGTCCTTTCAGTTTAAACGACTTCAATTTCCGATTCGTCTTGCACTCGCCATGACATTTAACAAATCTCAAGGTCAATCCTTGAGTGTTTGTGGTCTGAATCTAAAAAATGCATGTTTTTCTCATGTTCAATTATATGTGGCATGTTGACATGTCGGAAAACCATCGGCTTTATTTGTTCTTGCGCCTGATAACAAAACGAATAATGTAGTATATCACAAGTTGCTTCACTGAAGAAAATTAACGCAAGGACAACCCATGCAGCAAAATATAGCTGACATCCCATTGAAATACTTGATTTTCGTAATTTAATTGATTTTTTATTTTCTTTATATATATTATCAAAATAAACTGATGAACTTAATAAATTTTGAGTGTTAATTTTATTTTACGTTAATAAAATCCTAAATAAAGCTAAACTAAAACTTAACACGACATTCATTGACTGTTAGGCGGTACAAAGTCCGCCGGGTCAGTTAGTTGTATATAAACAATGATAAACATTCATTATATAAATAATTAAGATCATATCATTAGAGACATTGTGATGAGTTTCAAACTGGCACACTGAAAAACAATATAGGTTCTGTAAAAATCAGATTCCTTTATTTATGAATAAAACATAATACTTTTAATTTGAAAAGTTTTTTTGTACCTTGTTGGCAAAAGGCGCAGGACACGTCGAACACCACTGAAGATTTGGTCACCCCTCGTTCAGGCTGCAACCACAGAGTCGTAAACCGCGCTAAAGTGGCGCCTACAACCGTTGCCAACATCACGGTGGCGAAGCCCTTCACATCAGATATGTATGATGTGGTCGGCCACCGCAGGTAAGCGTAGAAGCTGCAAGAACAAGCAAGTCTGATGAGAAACCATACATACATAAACGTAAACATGAAGTAGTTGGTTTCTTTGAGCGATTCGGTCTGTTGAAATATTTTTGAGATGATTTCGTTTAAACCTAGCATACTCATCACGTAAAACAGTAGGGGAATCGTGAGTGTGTGAGAGAGACAGGCCGAGCAATAAACCCTTTTCTTTCCAGATAAACTGAGAAATCACGAAGAGTCTATTAGTATAACATGTTTTGGACTAGATTGTGCCAGGGAGAATATATTTTGTGAATAAAACATTTTAAAACTCGTCTTTACAGAAACTACCTACACACCTATCTGTTGGTGAAGCTCATTTCATACCTTTAAAAAATCCCCCCGTGTAAGACGTATTTGGTTATTTCGTAATATGCCATGTACACACTACAAACGTTTTAAAATTGTGTTAACATTTAAGTATCTTATTTTTAGTAAAATTGAAATTTTACTTATATTTTATTTATAAATTATTATATTTGATTTAACAAGAACGCGAATAAAAGCCGAAATAAATAAAGTTGTGTTGGTAATGCGTTGTAAGAAATATTTCTCCTGCAAAATATTTCTAAACAGAGTGCGCATAAACGTAGTGCGTTGTCCCTTTGGTATAATTTTCTTGCTATGTCTGCATGAGACGGAGGAATATCCTGAAATCAAAAATTCGGTAGGGCTACAGAAAAGTTGGAAGTAACAATGAATAAACTAGAACATGATCTCACCTGGTTTTCCAGAAGACGAAAGTGAAGTCGGTAACCAGGGTCCTTCCTCCTGTCATTGTGATGGCCTTATAGCGGTGCAGTCAAAGCAAAGAGACGTCGTAGGGATACATGCCGGTCCAGGAACCATTTTCTGTCATCATGCCTGTTTCTCGGGTTGGATATTCGCAAAACTGGGTACTGTAGCAAAATGTGATGGACAAGNATTTTCTGTCATCATGCCTGTTTCTCGGGTTGGATATTCGCAAAACTGGGTACTGTAGCAAAATGTGATGGACAAGGTGTAAAAAAATTGGCGGGATGTAACACCGAGTAACGTAGAGAAATGAAAAATGGGAATAGAATATACGAGTTATTATATATAGTGGCAAACCGTTTGGTCTGAGTAGCCTCAATGAATCTAACATATGATAGTGTGTAGATCACCACTATCACTACCCAATGAAACTGTTGAACTCTAATAACTGATCACTGACGCGTTACATGTCTCACGTGTGAAACCACTCACACAACTAGTGCCATGGTAGGTGGATAGATCGTGGTAATATTGTATCGTGGCCTGCACGATCGCCAGATCTCATCTCTAAGATTTTCGCCGTAGTGTGTATTAACGTGTACTGTCATTTCATGAAGTATTACATGTGGAACTGTACAATGCATTGATTACTGCCTTTACCACGGCATCATTGTGTAGCTGTTGCAGTACCACGCACACATTCATATGCTAGACTCATGGGGCCGCTAAGACCAAACGGTTGGCCATAATACAAAATACTCGTATATTTTGTTCTATGATTTTACCTCTCTTCACAATCCTGAAGTTAAAATCAACAATTTTTACATGAAGCGCATATGCCTGTATAACAACATATTATTGAATACATGATAAGTATGTAGTAACTGAGCCGATTATATTTTACTAACTCATGACTGTAAAAGGTAGTTTCAAAATACAATTTCTTGGTTTTTGAAATATGCATATTTACTTAGTGAAAAANAACTCATGACTGTAAAAGGTAGTTTCAAAATACAATTTCTTGGTTTTTGAAATATGCATATTTACTTAGTGAAAAAAATGGTATTTACAAACGCTAGAAACTATGTTTTTTGGACCTAATTTTACGAATAGTTTCTTAGGGTGTACTCACGATGGTTTCCTGAACGTAGAATACTTCGTGGAACAGTGTTGGCGAGGACCTTCGACACACTGAGTGAATGTGGTCCTCTCCAGCTGTATCACGAGCACCTTTGCTAATAGATCGTATGTTTAATGATGTTTTCCCTTCAGAATGACCCATACTATCACCTCTTAACGTATATCCGCTTTCCCCTGAAATAGCCGGTAGAATCCACTTTTGGTGTGCTATCGGGCTGCGTTTTCGTCATGATGTCGTCACAGTGACCTTGAATTTCAATAGCTTTTACTCAGTTTTCGTCATGTCTTGCTAGTTGAGGTATTTTGACTCCAGCTTTTAAATCGATAAACAGTTCTCAATCGCTTTCAATAGCTATGCTTATTGTGGTTTTAAATACCTCAATTAATTTACATTAATTCAAATGCGTTCAAATGCTTCAAAAAAGTAAATTTACAAAAACTTGGGGAATAGGCTATTTTGAATCCTATAAGCGAAATGCAATTTTTATGGGTTGGCGTAGGTTCGTTTACCTTTATTTTAAATTTAACCCAACTCTTTCCAAAATAGTTAATTTATTGCCCGACACATGTTTACACGAGCAAACTCCTTGAAGTGATATGTATCGAATCGAAACATGATAAAACTGGGTCGGTTATTAATTTACCTTTCGGCCATAAAACCTATTTACCACAGATTAAAAAACATTAAATACTTACGAAATATTAATATTTGTTTCAATAGTATTCCATATGTTGTTGATGAGGCCCATTGTCGCATGTGAATAAGGTGATTTAGGACTGGCGTAAACTGATGTCTGAAACATTATACAAGCAACAAAATGTCACTAACAGGTTGCCAGTAGGAAATAAATGAACATAACAAAAACAAGAATATTTTGAAATTTACAAGAGGTATTGTATTGAAAGGGGGTTTTTTATATAAGAAAAGTTTTAGTTCTCAGCTGGCACCAAATTACAAAGTTGTGAAGAAAATGCTGTGGAGAAGCTAATGAAATGTTCACAACATGTACTACCAAAATGCCTAGTTTCTATAATCTAGGTAATGGCAATTTAACACAGAAAATTAAAAATTCTATAATTTCGAAAACAAAGTTCACCCCACACGCTCAAATATTTCATTCAATTCAATGGAGTGATTACAAGTTATTGAATGCAGAAATCGTCCACAAGTACTTTCATAATACGTTTTCGCCACAAAATGAAGTGGAAACCTGAAATCATTGAAATACACTGAAGAGGCAAAAAAACTGGTATAGGCGTGCGTATGCAAATAACATAGGTATGGAACAAATCAGAGTAACGCGATGCGGTCGGCAGCTAGATCGGTTACTGCTGCTACAATGGTAGGTTATCAAGATTTAAGAAAGTTTGAACGTGGTGTTATAGTCGGCGCACGAGAGATGGGACATAGCATCTCCGAGGTAACGATAACATTGGTATGTTCGCGTATGACCATTTCACGAGTGTACCGTGAATATCGGCAATCCGGTAAAACATCACATCTTCGACATCACTGCGGGACAAACGACGACTGACGAGAATCATTATACGTGACAGACGTGCAACTCTTTCTCAAATTGGCGCACAATCCATTTGTGGACTGCCCTGCAGGAGTTATGGTGTGGATTGCCTCCTGCATACCTTCAGACATTAGTCGAGTCAATGCCACGTCGTCTTGTGGCACTTCTGCGTGATGAGGGGGCCCTACACGATATAAGCAGGTGTACCAGTTTTTTGGCTCTTCAGTGTACAAAACATACTGGGAAATAAGATTTGAAATATTTTAATTACAAATGGACATTAAAGAAAGTCTCACCACAAAAAAAAAACTGAATGTTAAATGCTTTAACTGCTTTGTAAGAAAGTATTTGATAGTAAAGATAATATGTACAGGAAACGATGAAAAATAGTTTATTCAGGCTGTAGTTGTTTGACGTGTAATTATGTACGTCAAATAAATAAATGCAAATTTATTGTGAAGCTTATTTTTTTTTTTCGTCAGAAGATATCCCTGATCAAGGTAACTGCATATAAAATTTCTCCTCGATTTTTATGAATAATTCTGATTGTGAATGAAAAATCGAATTCAAGAAAATCTATAACACGTCCGGAACGAAATTCTTTTAAAGAATTCAACAATTTAATTACTATAATTGTAAAATGGACATGGTTGTGACGTCGAATTGACGTAATGTGTTTTCCAAGGAATTTAATTAAATAAAAATTTATTATAAAATGTAAGAAAAATTGATGGTGTGAATGGCCTTAAGAGTATTATGAATTAATATGACACAAATGTATATGTCCTACCATAACACTACTCTTGTGACTTGCTATATTTGACGCTATATGCTGTCCACGTTAAATTGAGCACTTTTCAAAGCCCTGCAAAAGATCTACTTGTATACTCATTGTGTATTCTTCCGCCACATTAACAGCTTATATTTGCATGGACCTGAACACTTTATTCACCCGGCAGTTAAGCGAGACTGTGAAATCATTTTTTATAACTGACTTAATTCTTACACACATACGTATAGAAAACAAGAAGTAAGAGAAATAATTTCAGTATTCACAATTGTTCACCTAAAACTTTTAATACAACGTTAGCCTGGAACTATTTTCTCTCCATCTTTTCAAACTTTTCCGGACACTTGCCAGTCAGTGAGAATGGGAAAATATACGCAAGTGGAACAGTGACATCATTCAAAGTTGGTAATCTTCGAATAAATTCCCTAATGTTAAGGCTGAGCACGATCTTCATGTTAAGTCTGCAAAGTGTCGAGTCTATCACATTCCTCTGAAAGTAGTTATGCCAACTAGCATCGACATTTCCACACAAATTTCGAAACTAAGCTCTCAAAATTTACACCTGTCAGCCGACAATATACGATGATAGAATCCTGTGAAGTATTGGCAAGTGGGATAATATTCAGTAAAATTTAATTCCCTTGTACTAAAGTCATGGATCAGCGAATAACATGCGCATAACTTACATTGGAGATGCCAGCCTTGAGAGTGAGACCATGCATGTCTGAACGACGTGCCCAGAACCCAACTAAGTAGCTCATCTGCGACAGCCTAAGCTGATGGACGAGCAATGGCCCAAACTTATGCACGTGGTACGCCTCCTTTACCACCAATGTCTCTGCGTGGCGATGCAGGAACAACACTCGGCTGTCCATTGGCAGGTACATCCCCTGCAAGAATTCCTCTGGGTTGGGCGATGCTATTAGCAGCTGGATCCAGTTTCTGAAGCCGGTCTCCAGCACCTATGGAACGAGCAGTCAAAGCACATCTGGAACAGCCAGTAAAGTAAAGCAAGGCTACCTGAAATTCCTCGATAGGCATGAATTGGAGCATTTTTGTTCACCGCAGATATTTATAAACCTATTGCGAAATATAACATGCATAATATGGTCTGTAGCACTTTCCTGTGATGACGAGATTCTAAACGGGCGAGTAACCATAATTAGGGAGTGGTTGGAGACATTACGTCTGCCTACAACCTATCCAGGTCAATGTTATATTTCTGTGTGTGTGTGTAGATTCTATTTCACATTCCAGGCCACGGACATATTCGACGTAGCATATTAAGCCACGTATAAATCTCTACCATGCAAAGCTTGGCTACACGCAGGAGTTTTAAGATAACTTATTTACATGCTTAGTGATCTATATAAACACATAATATACCAACCCAGGCACTGGACATTTTTCAATAATTATTAAGATATGGCTTCAATTGTGTTATTTTACGTCGGAAGGGCACTCTGAAAGTTCACCGAACACTTCATTCATACTCCTAAGAGAAAAATTCTAATTATACTCCCTACTTTGGAGGTAATTTTCCTCTTATTAATGTAGAATTAAAAAAAACACATAAATTAATTATTTTATCCTACGTATATCGCTATTACTCGCACAGAACTCTCTGAAAACCTTGCGTACGTTATGAAGATCTTCGAGGATGCCAAGAGGCGAGGAACATATTTGATACAATGGAACACTTACTTTTATTTGGTACAGCTCATGTATTAAAATTTTTCGTTGTGACTTCCGCAGCTGACATTACTAAGGCAGTACTTTTGTGCAAAAAAGTTTCACGTCCAAATTATACTTGTTAACGGTGTTTGTTTTATGTTCATTTTTGATATAAGCCAAAAACTGGTTAGCTTACCGACATTAAAAATGTTAAAATTAAAAACCCGAAAAAATTTTAATGTTATTTAGTTCTTAAAATCCTGTTCATTAAACTCACAACTATAATCATTATAAAAAGTGCAAATATTAGGCCGTAGAGACTTTTTTTAATTCATAACTCTGCCAGGTTTTACCAAATAAAACGCCATTGTATACCAGCAGATAAGAAAATGTCAGATAATCATTCGAATCTAAATAATGTACAAATAGTTTCCAGAGTACCGATGCCATATGGCAACTATAGATTTACTTTACTTTATCTCTTTGAAAGACGACTGCTTTTACTCAGTGGCATATAGAATTCTCAGATGTTATTCAACGAGGGTTTTCTTACTAGCATTGGCCCTGAGCTTTCATTTAAGACTTTTGTATTCAAATGACTAACGAATGATTTTACGTAAACCCCTGCAATAGATGGAAACAAGAAAATTTTGACTCTATTGAATTTTAAATTTCGTTATCTAGTTTTTTATGAGAGTATACATATATGAAATACGGTATTGTGTCTGTACGATTTTGGTTTTCATCCTTTAACGTCCTCTGTCAGCGTGTCCACAGTCGTAGACACGTTGCAAATGAACGCTACTTATGACCGGACCTGTACACTACCAGGCATTTGTGACCAGTGTTTGGAGAGTCTTACTTGTGGCTTGTCTGCCGTGTGGAATTTTATATGCCTATTGTCACGAATGGTTGGTTAATGTATATATCATTGAGCACGAAGCAAGTTTTTCAATACTCGTAAGAAAAATGCCGAACACAAGTATGCACAACGCCCAACAATAATAGCGTTAATACAACATGTGTACTTATGAGGTCAAAGTATAGGTGAGTATAGGGTTCACGTTAATTCAAAATATCAATATATAGACAATACTGGGTGTGTCATATGATTTGTGTTCATCATCCCTTGCTAAGGAAGCAGTGCTTACCTGTCCCATCACAGATCTTGCTTGATCGTCTGGCAAAGCCAGCAAGGCAGTTACCATGGACGTACTCCTGAGGAAGAAGTCGACAAGGTCAGCTCCTCTGTCAAGGTTCAGGAAGCTCATCCTTACTCCAGCAGCGCTTGCCAACCGGTGTACCGCCACAGCCTGGCAGGACACGCCCTCCACTGCGACATGGACAGTTTCAGGATCATCAGTGCATAATGGGAGAAGAGTGACTGGCGTTCAATATGAGGAATGTATTTTGAGGTTAAAGTACGGCTTCATCAATGGAATCACTAAAAAATAGTCACTCAATTGTAGTGGTGATAGATGATGAATTATTCCCTTTCCTCCTTTCAAGAGGAAAAAATAACAGTTCAAACAATGTTGCACCAATTCTTTCTAGACTTTTTACGAAAAGACGGTACATTTTCATGGACAAAAACCAAATATAAACGTTTGAGTAAAATGCAAACAACTGTGTGTGTGTGTGTGTGTGTATATATATATATATATATATATATATATATATATATATATATATATATATTAACGTCCTCAATAAAATCAACTGGGACCGGAGCCAATCCGGGATAACAAAAATCCGGTTTAACTGGTGCATGAGGCCGTAAGAATAATCAATTAAAACGTCATACTTACATGAATTTCATTTATGTGAATCAAAACAAGTTTAAAACCTTTTTACAGATTACAAACATTTTATCACACGATAGTACAAGTACAGCAACGATTACTTCTTGGAAGAGTATCTTCCAAGGCTTCTTAACCGTCAATAAATCAATTTTGTCGTTTTTCTAAATCTGTACAGGCTATCTGGAGATCCGAGTTGTAAGGGGCTGACATAACGAGATTCTACTATATGTATATCTTGTGACTTATGTTCTACTCATGACTAAGTTAACTTATTGCAAGACTAACTTGCCGATATTGTTAGTAATGCATGGCTCATGCGTGGACACCTCCAACATGTATGCTGCGCTCTAGAACACAGACACGTATATTTTCAGAAATCACGTTGTGTCGTACGACAGATACACGGATGCCCAGTTCACTGCCAGGAAGAGAGCTCGATTACTGACAAGAGTTCCAAAGCAAACCATGCTGGAGATTCCGTCACGATTTTATTCCCGGGAAAAAGTTCTAGTCCTCAGCTGAATTTCTATTTTGAAAGGATATTTGATTTGCGAATGGATTACCAGGTATACAGAATACTGTGGTATATTCTGCTACCAAATGAAAAGATATGATCATTAAAGTGGAGCGGAGAGATTTGAGGGGCTCTTAATAGCGAGGTCTTGAGAGACAATAAGGGTGCAGTGAAGTGTGTATGGAGTAGCCCTGGACCGATTTTGCGGAGGAAACGACAGATATTCGAGGAAATCCGTCGACCAAATGCATCGTCCGGCAATATTCACACATACAAAAATCCTGGGTCAACAAAGCCGGGAATTGAACTAATTTCGCCAAATTGCGAGACAAGAAATCTTACCACTACACAACTGCGGTCCTATTACCATTAGGGATAATCACTAGATAAATTTTAATTCCGCTGATTAATTTGGCAAGAAACTAGACTTCACAGTTCTAAGTGCACTCGAGCCTCAGTTAGTTGTTCATTGGCTGATGCTCCAGTTTTACTGCAGACCAGGTCGCACAGTATTCGGTGCTCCTTTTCTTGGAAGGCATNTGTTCATTGGCTGATGCTCCAGTTTTACTGCAGACCAGGTCGCACAGTATTCGGTGCTCCTTTTCTTGGAAGGCATTTATTGGCTCAAATTAGTCCAGCGCGTGGCTTACGAACTGCAAGCCAATTGAAAAAAGCCAAACATATACTGCTTGAAGACTTAATTTACCCTCAAATGTGTTTGTGTAACTTCAGGGTCTCTTATCATCACACAAATGCTGGACATATCCTGACACACTATACATCTGCTCGTTCTGCTGCAACAACTCTCAGATTCCCTGAAGAGGTCAAATGAACACAATTATATCAGATGTCTTTTATCCCATACAAAATATTGCACTCCTTCTTTAATGGCAGGCAAGCCGATTCTCAGCACAGATCTAAGGACAGTAAGGGTGTATTTCCGTCCGCTGTTTCATGAGTTCGATACTNAGGCAAGCCGATTCTCAGCACAGATCTAAGGACAGTAAGGGTGTATTTCCGTCCGCTGTTTCATGAGTTCGATACTGCACAAGAGCAATTCCTTTCCCACTGTACATCGCACAAAAGCACACTCATACTTCATACCACTACATGCAATTTGGTGCATTGACCCACTATATAGGAAAATTGATTTCTTTACGATATGCAATCATACCAGCGAGAAAAAAGTGTAGTTTCAAACGAATATCATAATAAAGGAGTAGAACATTGTAAACTGGGCTTCAATTTGTGTTTTCTGACTTGTTTAGTAAAATTTTCTGTGTATGATTTGGTAACAAAAAATTAAATACTATGTTTGACAATTGATCATCATTTATGAAGTCTTCCATTACTGTAGAAATAAATAATTCCTCCCAAATTAACCTATGAATTGATAGATCTACATCACTCAAACGAATACACACATAACTAAAAAAAAATGTACTTACTGAAAGGGTTCTCGCTGTAGACCAGAGCTATTTCTCTATTTTTGAAGAAATCCCTGAGAGACGTTGTTACATATTTAAATACACCACAGTCACATGACACGACTGCAGTTATTGCGAGCAATACTAAGACAAGAGACGTTTCCATTACAATTCCCGTCGTAAAAAGAGTTGCCTGATTGCTTGATGAAAGTCTTGGAGACGTGCCCGAGCGAGTGAAGGCACAGCGGGACTCCACTGCTCTCTTTAAGGAAATCGATAAATTCACGACCGCGACGTCTAGATAAATATTTTCATTTTCCAAGGCGTACTCGCCTCCGTGAAAATGTATTCCCTGATGTCTGCGCCATAGGGTAGTTCTATCTTGTGAAATATCTAAAAAAAGATATTTCTATATGACGGTGCCATTTGGTTCTCAGCTGAAGACACAAGGTACTTCTATAACTGATCAATAGGACGACAGGATGTTTTTGAATTCTGCTCTGAAAAATAGGGAAGCAACATTACTTGACGTGGAATATATTTTTGTTTCCTTAATAAACAGGATGACCAAGCCTAGAAGTACTGGAAAGGGGAAATATGGGATGGGGCACCGGCGCCAAAGGTAGCATTTTAAAGATCCAAATTTTATTTCTTGATAATAGTGTGGCAGTTATATATAAAGACCTAAACATTTTGCAGTTTTTTTTTCAAAAACACGAAAAGAAATTTTTTATGAAAACCGTCGAATTATAATGTTTATTTCTGCTACCACATTTGAATTAATCTATCCTCCGTCTGCTAAGGAGNTTATGAAAACCGTCGAATTATAATGTTTATTTCTGCTACCACATTTGAATTAATCTATCCTCCGTCTGCTAAGGAGAATACGACATACTCTAACCTTTTTATTTGTACAGTACCAATCGGCGTATAACGCACCCGAATCTACCAACGCGGACATTGTTATATTTCCAATTATTAATGGCACATACAACAAGTCATACCTATTAAACAAATGGGTGTTTTAAACTGGGCTTTAGCACGCATTATTTCCTCGCAACGGACGTTTGAATCGAAAGTGACCAGGATTACCACATCTACAACAAATTAACATTTTCACCGGTTTTTGACCATCGGACATTTCTCCTACGTCTGACTAGTTGCCGTTTACTGGTAGTTCTACTTTCCCGTCACTTTCTGCCTTTTAACAAAAACACTTTTCCGATGTGTGATTTACTCGAAAACCAAATTGACATTTCTGTTTCGGCTTAACATGTACGGAATTTCCTTCTACTTTTTGGATCTCATCCAAAGCGATGGTTTGACAGTAAACAAATTTTACACCAACATTTAGATGTTACTTCCCTAGCTATCTTTTGCATACTATCGCCAACGGTTAATTCTACCTGAACTACCAACGCTCACCACTCGTGCAACGTTTGTGGCATTGTGGCAAAGGTAAAGAGCTTACTGTTTTCAGGCAACAAATTAAAACAAACAATTTATACCAAATTTGTTTCCGCACATGGCAAACCCAAAACTTCTACCAGTCTAATTGTCTCCTTTACAAAATGTTGCATTGATTCTCGAGGACGCTAAACTCTTTCTAAATTTTCATGTGTTATTGTGCAAAGGCTACTGGAGTATCTGATTGCTGCAAAATAGAGGACAGATTCCGTGTAAAGACATACACGCTCATTTATAGCATGCCCTACCACACTCTGCAAGCATTCGGGTACTTTAAACATTATTGCAGCATATAATTCTGCTATTTTACAGATGTTACGTGAAACTACTTTAACCATTTGAACTAGGAATTTAACTACAGCGACCAAACTCAAACTACACACTACCTCGCAACCATCACTCAGACTATTAGGCAGATATTTAAGAGTTTTAAAAATGGCGATTGAAGCGGACTCGCCCTCATTTTGACCAGCAACTCCTCCTTTTCTCCCCAACTCACGCACCAGGTGACGCGAGACTTCGATTCCGTCCTCCGGCTTGCAGGTAACACCAGCATCGATGAGATCTCTCCGCAGAGACTCTTTCCCCAAAGTTTGCCCAAACTATTTCTCAATAAATTCAATGCTCCTAAATTGATTACCCTTTTCAACTGACCGCTCATAGGAAGGAGA
Organism: Clitarchus hookeri; assembly: GCA_002778355.1. Classification (NCBI taxonomy): domain Eukaryota; kingdom Metazoa; phylum Arthropoda; class Insecta; order Phasmatodea; family Phasmatidae; genus Clitarchus; species Clitarchus hookeri. The sequence goes on from NQII01002676.1 coordinate 145,715, forward strand.
GTCTTGAGGTTCTATATTTTTGTATATCGTATTTTAAAAACATTGCAACGTATTTGAAGCACCAGGTAGACGGGCACCTTAAGTATCTTACAAGAACACTAACAAACCTTCACCAATAACGGTTCTGTATAATTCATCAATCAATACAATATTTCGAAGTTCCTTAAACATAGGTAATAACGCTTTTTTTCCCAACAAGAACTCACTCTATTAGCGAGCCAACAATCAGCCGCGAGATGAGATAGTAGGCGTGTGTTGTTTAGTCTGGACAAACAGAATTGTGTTGTCTGCAAACATGGTAGCCAACGTAACTGTTGCCATAGCATTAGAGTGTATATCAGCGACTCACCTGTCTTGAATGCCAACCTGATAGTGTTAAATTCTAAGCTGCTACATTTGACCTACTACGCGCCTACCTGTAATTATTCCACACTCCTGAATTAAAAGTCCCAGAAGTCCTTAAAATGTCCCTAGTTTTCGGTGAAACACCTGAAAGCTTTTCATTACATGGACTTTGCAAGCCACGCCGTAAACAATAAGTTATATGTATGAAGTTCTAATAAGTTTTAATATATACTACTTCAAGTTTTATTAGGACTCCAAAACATAGCCATATGGTACACGAAAATATTCTAAACCATTATGATAAAAAAATACAGATCAAACTGGAGACTCGCCTTAAATATGCTGGCACGTAATAGCTCAGTTTTAATTAAGCACTTTTTAAATTTTTTACGAGAAATTTTAGGTTCGTAAACGGCTAAATTTTTATTGTAACAGTGATCCAGGCAAATGATACAATAACTTTCTATGGAACCGAAGTCGAGAGGCAAACTAAATCACATACAGGTAGTTATCAAATTAATATAAAAATCTGCACGAAAATTATTTGAGCACCTCGCGTTGCACTGTGATTGCAGAAACAGATTTTTCAAGATTCTTATTGAGTTAAGAAATCGCGTTTCACATTAGCTCTACGACGACAATCCTCTTCAATGTTCGGTGATATCGATCACTGTGGGTTGATTTTCGTCTACTATTGCGAGCTGATGATGTCTTGACACGAGTTATGTATGCCGCCATCACATTGGGCACTGCAACCTGCAAGCTAACGTTACTCAATGCGATACCATAACTACAGTCGCAGCGCGCGAATTATATTTGTTACAACCTCACAAATAAGCGGTGTTCCACAACAAAGGCATTTCCATTATTTTTAAAACCATCTGTAGAAAGACAGGCTTGGGATCTTTCTACTTCAGAGGCATTAATAACGCCTACCCTACTTCTCTTCTCCTTCGTTTCCTGCCAAGGTACCAGAACCCTCCACGTAAGGTATTATGTGAAAGGAAAATAAATGGCATGTANCCTTCGTTCCCTTCATAGGTACCTGAGCCCTCCACGTAAGGTATTATGTGAAAGGAAAACAAATGACATAGATGTACATTAACAATGAAAAAGAGGCGTTTAGAGATACTTTAATGTCAGTCGGATACCCTATGCAGCATGCCTGAACAAGCGCTGAAAAATTGTAATTAGAGGTACGTAAGTGATTCTGGAGCACCCATGGCACTGCTTGTACCTAGAATCTTAGTACCACCAGAGGCTACCGCATGAAAACCTGTTATAGCATGAGAATATAGCATTGGCAAATGGCTGACCTTGAAGCAAAATGTAAATTACATATTTAAGTTAATAAAATTGTTGCTTGTAGACGAAGTGTATAAGGGGATAGATGCATTTGAGAGATAGAGAGAGAGAGATATAAGAGATAGAGAGAGAAAGAGNATATTTAAGTTAATAAAATTGTTGCTTGTAGACGAAGTGTATAAGGGGATAGATGCATTTGAGAGATAGAGAGAGATATATAAGAGATAGAGAGAGAAAGTGTGTGTGTGTGTGTGTGTGTTGCCCACGTGAAATCCGACTATTTAGTGATTTGCAGAATCAGGGGTACATATTCTCCATAATATCCAAAGATGGCAAATTTATTTTTTGTTTTGGAGCAACGCATATGACATTTTTACTACTCAACATCGCATAAACAAAGTAACATATGCACACTGACTCCGCCTTTGAAACAGGACCAAGTTGGACGTGAAGAACGGGAAAGAAGAGGCTGTAGCCTAATGTTATACCCGCGCGATGTCGGTGGAGAGGTGAAAGAATGTGACGGTTATCGGCAACGTCCACCATGTTTTCGAGGCGCGAATAACTAGGTCAGGGATGAGCCAGGGTTAAAAGCCGACAAGCAGATCGTGATGGGAGGGCGAATTTATTGCACCACGCATACCTACACCCTCTCCTCGTTAATAGGCAGTTGGAGTAATAAATAGAAAGAAGGAAGCTCTCTTTTATTTTCAGACTTATTCTCTCTGTACGACGATAAAACTCCCCACCGCACTCACTACAAGAATAAAAACCAAGGCTCCGCATGTTCTGAGAGAAGCCACTGCCAGATAAATACCCAGGGGTTTACTAATCTGGAAACTGTAGAAAGGTTAACAGGATCACAAATTCTTTATTGTATGACATAATGTTTTTCTAAAAATCACTTGCAAATTAGGAATGTGTACTTTATTTCTTTATTTCACATGTTTTGTACAATACTAAGGCTATCAAACAGAAAAAAAGTGTATAATATCCTCTTGGGTATACACAGGACACTATTACAAAAAACACAAATACAATTAATCACATACAAAACTGAGGTGATTTATCATTGTTTAAGTTTTTAGTTTTGTTGTTTACAGTTTTATGTAAGTTATTATCGCAATTTAAACTTAATTTTCCTCTTTGTGCTGTTGAATTTTCACCGTCATTGGCAAATAAATGATATCCCTCTTAATTTGCTTACAGTTTCTTTAAAAAAAAAAATTCAATTTATTGAAATTCTGGGCACTGATGCAGTAGTGAGTTTATTCAGGGCCCAGTATAACGAGAAAGATGTAACATATTGGGCCATTGGCTGCCTGGCCGTAGGATATAATACCTATACATTGATTTTTTAAATTGACATTAATTTTTGATGAAATAGTAAAAACCTAATTTCTAGAAGACCATTAAAAATCGACATTTTATAAACATGAAGCGTATGACAATACCTATGATAAAACAGAACAAGTTAAAGCTCGGTAATACATATATGCATGCATAATGTTCATGTGAACATTACGAAATCAACACACAAGTTCACATTTACTGTAACCATTTCTGCTATGTGAAGATTTAGTAGAAATGGTTTCACATTTAATATAAAAGTAATATTATTTATAAAATATGTTGTATATAATAGGTCAATATATATTTTCTATAATGTGTAAAGATTAAAATTTTTTTTAAGATATGCCAAAAATAAAAAAATAAAATTTAATTTAATTTTGGTATATTGTTTTATATTAAAATTATTACAAGTACAAATTTTGCTGTATAATCGCTTGGTTTCTTTTAAAATCTAAAATGCCCCATAACACTTTACATGTATGTAAATATTTTTAAAAATAAACCTTAAATAGTATAAATATTTTAGGAGAATTAATTTAGTTAAAGATTTCATAATTGCTATTTTAATAGAAAATAGCAAAAAATTTTTATTTGATATATTTTGTTGACTGGTTAGACATAACCATAGTATAATTTTGAAATAAATATAAAATATTTACATTCCTTCCGCAACATCTTCATATGNCTGGTTAGACATAACCATAGTATAATTTTGAAATAAATATAAAATATTTACATTCCTTCCGCAACATCTTCATATGTTAATTTTCATGTATTTATTTGTTAAAAATTTGAAAATCATAATACAACAATAATGAATCTAATTTATTGTTGAAATGTGTGTTCTAGTAGTTTTAAAATTATANCTGGTTAGACATAACCATAGTATAATTTTGAAATAAATATAAAATATTTACATTCCTTCCGCAACATCTTCATATATTAATTTTCATGTATTTATTTGTTAAACATTTGAAAATCATAATACAACAATAATGAATCTAATTTATTGTTGAAATGTGTGTTCTAGTAGTTTTAAAATTATANATTTGAAAATCATAATACAACAATAATGAATCTAATTTATTGTTGAAATGTGTGTTCTAGTAGTTTTAAAATTATATTTACTTTATTTCCTAACTGTATACAAAATACCTTAAAACAGATAAAGAAAATAATTTTTATTATTGGTTTGGCCAGAAGTCGTGCTAACATGACCAGAGCATGGGATAGTGTGGCTAGAGATACATATGGTGTGATCAGTGCAGTGTTNCCAGAAGTCGTGCTAACATGACCAGAGCATGGGATAGTGTGGCTAGAGATACATATGGTGTGATCAGTGCAGTGTTTGGTCTTGCCAGAGGTCCTGGGCCAAGGTGTCACACACCAGGTGCGCAGACCACCCGTGCTCAGGCGACTCCAGATGTCCTCTTGTCGACGCGCCACTCCGCCAGCAGGCAGACGGCGGAAGTCGCGATGCCCAAGGTCAGGCTCACAACGCAGGGAGCGATGTGCATCATGGTGATGCTCTCCGTTTCTTGCGGTGCAGTGGACTCTGCGCTGATCCACTTCTTCCGCAGCCTCGCGACGTCGCCTATCTCCAGCATCTTCATCAACCTGCAAGGCACAATAGCTGTCTGACTCCACCCTGGCCTATTGCTGACGGGACTGTTCAACTTGTCCAACTATGGAACGGAAGGAAATGGCTAGAAGGATGGTATTGAGGATGGGACATTTTTTCTTATGGTGTATTTGATTAATGTAAAAATAAAATGTTAAATATTTATCTTTTATGCGAAAATTGTGTATAATTGTCTATTATTTTTGCAAAGTGGTATGCATAATAATAAAACAAGAATTTATTAGAAAACTACAACAATTTACATAAAAATGTCAAATATCCTGTTAAAATGTAGTAAAATCGATACGTTTTGCAAATAAATGTTGTTTCACATATATATTTGTGAAATATTATTCATAGATATAAATGTGTCTGTACCATTTTTTCTCATCAGTTGTACGATTTTATATAAAATTTTAAAAGGCAACTTAACAGAATAAGTAGTGCAATAATTATATATTTCTTTCATAAATGTTATAGAATATCTTATTATAAATAACATTACAATATATATCTCCAAGTGTATATTTTCGTACCGATTTCCATTTAGATATTAATATTCAATAATATAAAGACATATTAAACATATTATTTTTACATGAATACATATATTAATTTTATATTAATAAAACAAAATATTGGTTTACCCCATCAATTAAATGTATAACTTAGAATTAAATTTTAGAATGCAAATTACGTTTGTAGCGATAATTCGTGTCTTATATACTCAAAATTGTCACTAACAAAAGACAAAATTTAGTTATCTAGGCATTCCCCAGACTTTTACTTTACCACAATGACAATAATTATAATAATTATCTGCAAAATATTTGGAAATTTAGATGTCTGTTATCATAAAATATACTTATTACTTAAACTAATTGCAGCTGCGGTGGTGTAGTGGTCAGACAACCCCCCTCTCACATAGGCTAATCAAGGTTCGATTCCCGGCGGAGTCACTCCCAGATTTTTATACGTGGGAATCGTGTGGGACAATGCCGCTGGATGGTGGGCTTTATCAGGGATATCCTGATTCCTCCTGCCCTCGCGTTCCGGTGCTGCTCCATACTCACTTCGTTTCACCCTTATCGCCTCTCGAGACCCTAATATATATTTCTACTACACTCCAACTTAAAATAGTGTCTCAAGCTTTAGTTAGTAAATTTGANTTATTCATAGATATAAATGTGTCTGTACCATTTTTTCTCATCAGTTGTACGATTTTATATAAAATTTTAAAAGGCGACTTAACAGAATAAGTAGTGCAATAATTATATATTTCTTTCATAAATGTTATAGAATATCTTATTATAAATAACATTACAATATATATCTCCAAGTGTATATTTTCGTACCGATTTCCATTTAGATATTAATATTCAATAATATAAAGACGTATTAAACAAATTATTTTTACATGAATACATATATTAATTTTATATTAATAAAACAATATATTGGTTTATCCCATCAATTAAATGTGTAACTTAGAATTAAATTTTAGAATGCAAATTACGTTTGTAGCGATAATTCGTGTCTTATATACTCAAAATTGTCACTAACAAAAGACAAAATTTAGTTATCTAGGCATTCCCCAGACTTTTACTTTACCACAATGACAATAATTATAATAATTATCTGCAAAATATTTGGAAATTTAGATGTCTGTTATCATAAAATATACTTATTACTTAAACTAATTGCAGCTGCGGTGGTGTAGTGGTCAGACAACCCCCCTCTCACATAGGCTAACCATGTTCGATTCCCGGCGGAGTCACTCCCAGATTTTTATACGTGGGAATCGTGTGGGACAATGCCGCTGGATGGTGGGCTTTATCAGGGATATCCTGTTTCCTCCTGCCCTCGCGTTCCGGTGCTGCTCCATACTCACTTCGTTTCACCCTTATCGGCTCTCGAGACCCTAATATATATTTCTACTACACTCCAACTTAAAATAGTGTCTCAAGCTTTAGTTAGTAAATTTGAAAATACAGGTATTTTTCCAAGCACTCACTGATAGTTGATGGCTCCCAAGTAGGGCGAATTCTTCCTCACTGCGAAGGAAAGTGAACTGCTGCCAACAGCAACCGGGGCGATGTCTGACGGACACGAAGTCAGTTCTTTCCTAAACGATAGGCCGTCTGTTACGAAGATGTAGTTCCCCTCANGGCGATGTCTGACGGACACGAAGTCAGTTCTTTCCTAAACGATAGGCCGTCTGTTACGAAGATGTAGTTCCCCTCACAAATTCGTTGCATGATGTTCTCTAAGCTGTTCTCCAACTGATATCGGTGCAAATTCAGCTTCTGCAGTTGCGACTGGCAAGAAATATGTAAAATTGTACTTTAATACTCGTGGGCAACCATTATATATACGCTATCCATTGTTACTGAACTTTTTCAATACCAGCGTTTGAGAAATGTCGCTGCTGGTACCTGCATGTGTTTTAACTGGCAAACTGACTGACATGCGTCCAGTAAAGTTGGTAACGGAGCACGGAGAGTAGTTCAATGTCTAAAGGTGATTTTAAAATGTTATGTTAACACTTAATATTTCAATTTTAAAAAAAAACAAGGGTTATGAAAACTAGTAAAATATTTATTTCATAATAATTTAACAGTTTCACTTGACAGACGGGTGAATAAATTCATCAGGTCTATGGCAATAATTATTTTACTTATGGTGTAAGAATACTCGATGGGTATACAGATATATATTAAGCGGGGCCTTTAAAAGAACTCAGTTTACAGTAAACAACATATGCCTCGTGCATTACAGTTGATAATAAATATGTCACATTATCAGCGGCCCCACCTTGCATGATACTATACTTTTCTGAGTATACTCCAAAACTCTTAAAAATAAGTCTATAACAAATATGAATTTATTTTAAATGTTATCTTTTTAATACACATTTTTGAGGCCATTTGCGCGTGAGGTAAAGTTTAAGGATACACCAGGGCACAACTCTAAACTTCACTCCCAAGGTGACACGAATATATAATGGTTGATGTCAAGATAATTGATCGCTTTAAGGTGACTTCTTCAAGTTAAGCACTAGTATCGGCAAGAAACCAGATTTTTTGCATTTTCTACTTAAAAAAAACAGGATGGTTGCAATAATCATAAATAAAATACAAAATAACTTTGCAACGAAGAAAAATCATTTTCTCATATTAATCAGGTGTCTTAAATATTTAATTAAAGCATTCCTTTTGGAACACTACGAACCTAGTAGCGGAAAAATTTCCCTATGCCAAATATCTCCCTTAAAAAATTACGTTTTTCACTAAACTGAGTAGAAAATAACTTAATCTGGTTCAANTCCCTATGCCAAATATCTCCCTTAAAAAATTACGTTTTTCACTAAACTGAGTAGAAAATAACTTAATCTGGTTCACACTCCACAAGGTTGAAGACTGTCTTAGGAAGCACCAAATCATGCTTCTATCCATCCTTCTATTTAGCGAATACACCACTACTGATGTATGTAACAAGAGGCATTGAAGAATTCGGCGGTATTTAAAACCGCATTTACCTTGGTCATCTCGATGCTGGCATCACCTCGGAAGTAGCCGACAACGTAGGGGGTGGAGTTGACGAGCTCAGCAAATGCCTGGTAGCTGTGAGTTCGCGTCTGCACCGCCAAACGCGACATGAGAGTGGCTGAGTACATGCTGAACACCAAGAACCCCGCCAGCTCAGTCACCATCAACACAACACTCCCGGAGGAACGGCGGAACCACTGAGTCCCTGCGACACCTGCAGGCACACAGATGTGACAAAAGTAATGGGATAGCAATATGGAAATATTCAGATGGCAGTAGTATCGCGTACAAAATTAATTAATTGGCAGTGCATTGGTTGGGCTTTCATTTGTAGTTAAGTGATACATGTGAAAAGGTTTCTGACGTGATAATGGCCGCACGACGGGAATTAACAGACTTTGAACGCGGAATGGTAGTTGGAGCTAGATGCATTGGTCATTCCATTTCGTAAATGGTTAGGGAATTCGACATTCCGAGGTTACAGTGTCAAGAGTGTGCCGAGAATACCTTATTTCAGGCATAACCTCCCACCATGGACAACGCAGTGGCTGACCGCCTGCACTTAATGACCGAGACCTAATGACGTTAGCGCAGAATGGTCAGTGTTAACAGACCAGCAACACTGCGTGAAATAACCGCAGGATACCATTTTGAGACGTACGACGGACGTGTCCGTTAGGACAAAGTTCCCGGTGGAACCGGCGCGGGCCTCTCCAACCTCCCGAGGACCACCGGCTTCGGCGAATTCCCGATAACCAGGAGCACTAACTTTCTATCCATTACGTTAGCTCCCGCAAAAAGATCTTACTCGGCACTTTTCCATCTCTCAGGGTACCACCGGGAAACTTTGTATTTTTGAAACCGCCATACGTCCGAAAGATATACTATATTTCCTCTTTCACACTCTGCCACGTCACGAGTCCTTCTTTCACGGTCAAAATTAGTATGGCGGCATATCCCATTAACAGCTTTCGCGGCTCAGTCCGTCCGGGCAGTGACTGGGCTTAGATTTGGGGGACAGACGGTTTCCTGTACTGTTCCCCGCCTCCTCGCTCACCGGGCGTAAAGAGCTGAGTCTAACCACACTGCAGTCTTTCGTTTCGAGCTCTTTCAGTTGCCGAAAGGAGAACCAATCACATCCTTTTTACGGGACATGGCCGGCACCTCCCCCGACAAAACCATTCACACTCCATTCACTTCCACACCAGAGATAATCTCCTCACAGAGTTATCTCTTACCTTCTGTTTACCATATTCTCAATCCAGTGTCCATGCTTCTTCGTCATCATCAGGTGCCATGTATTCACATTTCAGTTCCATAATCACAGTCCAGTTTCCATTTCCAGTTCGTCTTCAGACCACTTGTACATTTCATTTTCCTGTTAGAGGGAGAGTGAGTTCCAATCAGTTTCCGGATGGCGAGAAGAGTTTCCCTGGGCTGAGATCGCTGACGCAATGACGCACTTGTCCGTTAGGACAGTGCGGCGAACTTTGGCTGTACTGGGCAATGCCAGCAGAAGACCGACTCGAGTGCCTTTACTAACAGCACAACATCGCATGCAGCGCCTCTCCTGGGCTCGTGACCATATCGGTTGGACCCTAGACGACTGGAAAACCGTGGCTTGGTCAGATGAGTCCCGATTTCAGTTGGTAAGAGCTGATGGTAGGGATCGAGTGTGGCGCAGACCCCACGAATCCATGAACCCAAGTGGTCAACAAGGAACTGTGCAAGGTGGTGGTGGCTCCATAATGGTGTGGGCATTTTTTACATGGCATGAGGTGGGTCCTCTGGTCCAACTGAACCGATCATTGACTGGAAAGGGTTATGTTGAGCTACTTTGAGACCACTTGCAGCCATTCATAGACTTCATGTACCTAAACAACGATGGAATTGTTATGGATGGCAATGCACCATGTCACTGGGCCACAACTGTTCGCGATTGGTTTGAAGAACAATCTGGACAATTCCAGCGAATGATTTGGTCACCAATATCGCCCGACATGAATCCCATTGAACATGTATGGGATATAATCGAGAAGTCAATTCGTGCACAAACTCCTGCGCTGGCAACACTTTCGCAATTATGGACGTCTATAGACGCAACATGGCTCAATTTTTCTGCCGGGGACTTCCAACGACTTGTTGTGTCCATGCCACGTCGATTGGCCGTACTTCGCTGGGCAAAAGGAGGTCTAACACGATATAAGGAGGTATCCCATGACTTTTGTCGCCTCAGTGTATGTCGAAACTAACATTACAGCATGGTTGCTGTCAACCAATAGTAAAAGAGATCATATACATTTTGTAACAAAAGTAAATTCTCAAACACGTAGGGTAGTTAGAAGAGATCCAAAACAGATATTTCTGTACTAACTGTACCTGACAATTGATAAGTTAGGTTCATTTTTAACGTTAATGAGAATAAAAATTAAGCCATTATATTTATATTTAATTGTAATCATATTTTTCAAAAACTGTCCATAATTCCGGCCTCCTGCTTCAATGCAATTCATCAACGAGCTACCATTGCTTGTCGTACATGTTAAAACACCTCAGCTACGTGCCTTAAAGATGAAGCATCTGCAAGAACCCGACCAACGAGCCCTAACTTCGTCTGAATTGGAGTATCATACGCCAGGATTTTCAAGTTGGGTGAGATCGGGAGAACGAGGAGGCCATGAAATGTGTCAACTGCGGCCAATCCATTTCTGACTGCTGTCGGACGACTTGAGATAATTGAGGAGTTTCACTGTCGTATTCTCAATTCATATCTATATGACACAATAAGTTATTTAAAGTCGCTTCATGCTTAGGGATTAAAGAAATTGTATATAAACAATGGTAAACATTCATTATATAAATAATTAAGATAATATTATTAGAGACATCGTGTTGGATTTATTAGTGGCGCATACTGAAAATAAATATACGTTAAAAAAAACAGATAGTTTTATTTATGAATAAAACATAATACTTTTAGTTTCAAAAGTTTTTTTGTACCTTGTTGGCAAAAGGCGCAGGACACGTCGAACACAACTGACGATTTGGTTACCCCTCGTTCAGGGAGCAACCACAGAGTCATAAACAGCGCTAAAGTGGCGCCTACAACCGTTGCCAACATCACAGCAGCGAAGAACCTCACATCAGATATGTATGATGTAGTCGGCCACCGGAAGAAAGCGTAGATGCTGCAAGTACAAGCAATTCTGAGGAGAAACCATACATACATAAACGTAAACATGAAGTAGTTGGTTTCTTTGAGCGATTCGGTCTGTTGAAATAGTTTTAGATGATTTGTTTTAAACCTAGCATACTTACCAAGTTCAATAGTAGGGGAATCGTGAGTGTGTGAGAGAGACAGGACGAGCAATAAACCCATGTCTGTCCATATAAACTGAGAAATCACGGAAAGCAAATTAGTAGAACATGTTTTGGATTAGATTCTGCCAGGGAGAATATATAGTGAATAAAACATTTGAAAACTCGTCTTTACAGAAACTACCTACACACCTATCTGTTGGTGAAGCTCATTTCATACCTTTAAAAAATCCCCCCATGTAAGACGTATTTGGTTATTTCGTTATATGATATGTACGCACTACAAACGTTTTAAAATTGTGTTAACATTTAAGTATCTTATTTTTCTTAAAATAGAAATTTTACTTATATTTTATTTATAAATTAATATATTTGATTTAACAAGAACGTGAATAAAAGCCGAAATAAATAAAGGTGTGTCGGTAATGCGTAGTAAGAAATATTTCTCCTGCAAAATATTACTAAACTGAGTGCGCATAAACGAAGTGCGTTGTCCCTTTGGTATAATTTTCTTGCTAAGTCAGCATGAGACGAAGGAATATCCTGAAATCAGAAATTCGGTAGGGCTACAGAAAAGTTGGAAGTAACAATGAATAAACTAGAAAATGATCTCACCTTGTTTTCCAGTAGACGAAAGTGAAGTCGGTCACCAGGGACCTTCCTCCTGTCATTGTGATGGCCTTTATCGCCACGTCAGTTTCGTTTCTCTGCAGCATCCCTATGATGCCGGTCCAGGAACCATTTTCTGTCATCATGCCTGTTTCTCGGGTTGGATATTCGCAAAACTGGGTACTGTAGCAAAATGTGATGGACAAGGTGTAAANCGTGTGAAAAAATTGGTGGATTGTAGCACCGGTTAGCGTAGAGAAATGAAAAATGTGAATAGAATATACGAGTTATTATATATAATCCCAAACCGTTTGGTCTGAGCGGCCTCAATGAACCTAGCTTATGATAGTGTGTAGATCACCGCAATCACTACACAATGAAACTTTTGAACTCTAACTATGGATCACTGACGTATTACATGTCTCGCGTTTGAAACCAATTTCACAACTACTTCCCTGGTAGGTGGATATTTCGTGGTGAACTTTTATGTGGCCTGCACGATCGCCAGACCTCATATATAAGATTTTTTCCGTAGTGTGAATTAACGTGTACAGTCATTTAATGATGTATTACATGTGGAACTTTACAATGCATTGATTACTGCCTTTATCACGGCATCACTGTGTAGCTGTCGCAGTTCCATGCACACATTCATATGCTAGACTCATGGAGCCGCTGAGACCAAACGGTTGGCCATAATAGAAAATGACTCGTATATTTCGTTCTAAAATTTTGCCTCTCTTCGCAATGTTGAAGTTAAAATCAACAATTTTTTACATGAAGCGCATATGCGTATATAACAACATATTATTGAATGCGTGATTACTATGTAGCAGCTGAGCCGGTTCGATTTTTTTAACTCATGACTATACAAAGTAATTAAAAAATACAACCTAATCGATTTTTAAATAGTGTATTCACTTAGTGTACACAAATGGTATTTACAGACATTGAAAACTCAGTGTTTGGACCGACTATACGAGAAAAAAAATGTGTTTCTATGGGCATTTAGCCGATATTCTGCATTCCTAAAAATAAACACGTTTTCACTTAAATAGGTATACCGATACATAATCGATATTTCCTGAAATGGAGGATTGCAAACTACAATAGATTGTGTGGCGAATTTGTATTAGGAAGCAAAAAAAATGGTTAAGGTTGTTATTTCAGTCACCAGTGACTCGAAGAAAGAATCTGTGATAGATGATTTTCCTTTAGGGACGATGTTATTGTGGCTTCCCGCTTCTCTACTATGAAGGATCCCGGTCCCCACATAACAGTGATTTCTTGTGTGGAGAACCCATAAAAGGACTGCTAAAGACATAAAAGACGAAAACATTGCATTACTACGCCTGGCAGGCAAGCATGAATTCTCCGCCTACGGTGGGGTTTATAGCCTATGGTGGGGTTTAGAGGGATAACACAAGACGGTCTTTTTCTTTCATTTCAACGTTGTACTGCCTCTGACATATTAATTGGTGACTGGAATCTCACCTCGATTTCACTCACTCGGTATAGACATGAGACTTAAGTAAAGGTGACAAATTTAAAATAAAATATAAGAATTCAGGTCTCTGATTATTTTATCGGTTATTTTATTTCAAGTTAAACAAAACAGAGTTTACATTCTCTATAAATGGAGAGTCACGGACAGTCAGCTTCAGGAGTCAGTCGATACAGAACAGCGTTGCAGTAGTTCATTTTTTATGCATGTCACTTAAAAAATTCTCATCGCGAGACAATTAGGAAGGCAGAAGGTACGTCAGTTCCCTTATGGCACACTAATGACCACCCAAACCAGCGGAAATAATNGAGACAATTAGGAAGGCAGAAGGTACGTCAGTTCCCTTATGGCACACTAATGACCACCCAAACCAGCGGAAATAATGCAGTACAAATATGTAGTTATCCGAAAACTGAAGTTAAAAAAATAGAAGCATATGTCACAGGTGATTGCCAGTGTGGCCGATATTTGCCACTCTCGACGTGTCTTCTCCGAGAGCTGGCTGTCAACACTTATACGGGGCAGACCCTCTCGACGTTATGAAGCATCGTCGACTATGAGTCCCATCTATGTTTTCGACTTGTTGTGTTGTAAGTAATATGTAGGCAGAGAGTGGCAGTGTTTATCGATGTCTTGAGGATCATACAGGACTCAACAGTATCAGCTGTAGGTATATTGTAATGCGTACGGTTTAACGAGAATAACGACAGGAGAGCGTTATCGATAGTTCGACCCTACGTCAGAACACTCCAGTGTTACATAGAGTATTTTATTCAGTGAATAGATTAGAGCGGCTCTCAACAGCATGGTCTTGAAAGCCGATGAGGGTGACTGAGGTGAGTATGAACCAGCGCTGGAATTAAAGGGGGTAAAGGGAGATTCCCGAGAAAACCCGCTGACCGGTGACCTCATCACGCATTATTACCTCTTGCGATAATCCGGGAGTGATCCGGTTGGTGATTGAACCCAGTTCGCCTTGGTAGGAGGCGAGCAGCTTAAACGATTCAGACACCGCAGCAACCGCGTTAATACGATGCCGAAAAAAAAAAATACCAGGTGTTTCAGAGGGGAAATAGTTATACGTTAAGGTGTGATAGCATAGACCATTCTGAAGGGAAAACATGAATAAATATAAACTCTATTCGCAATGGTATCCTTAATACAGCTATGCGACACTCAAGGCGCAGAGAAGCGCACTCCACTTGCGTAAAGGGATGTCGTTCTGGGTCGCATACGCTGTTAACGTCAAACTGAGCACTTTGATGCCCAAGTTACTCTTTCCTTTGAGCCATTTTTTTTATCCTTAAACAACTTTTTTCAAACAAATAATGCCACGTAAGAGATAAACACACTGTGCATATTACAGCGTTCTCCTAAGTTAACGTATATGGCTAAGATCAGATATATTTAAAATGAGAGGGTTTTCAAAAGTGGTCAATTTACCGTGAATAGTTATTACCGGTCTGGTTTGTCGCAGTTAGGCTGGATCACTGGATAGTGCAGTTCGAATTCTGCGCTGTGATGCCACGAGTATTCCCGCATGCAGAGTATGCCGACATGGTGTACGCTATGGCAATTGCAATGTACATGTGAGGGCTACTGTACTCAAACACGCTATATAATATTTTTTTGGAAACTTACTACACTGTAATTAATGTTTTTAACCAGTACATTGTATGTATATAATACCACATATCAGACTTCAAATATAGGAGTTGTGAACGTCCTTACTATACAAGGTTGTGGACTTCCTTACAAATTTGACTGTTTCGTGAGCGAATGTAGGAACGCCTCCAACTTTTTAGGGTAACTTTCCGCACTTGCTCAATATTCGTATGAAGTGATATGGTAATTTTACGGACAATTTATTATAGTGTACTCACGATGGTTTCCTGAATGTAGAATACACCGTAGAACAGTGTTGTCGAGGTCCTTCGACACATTGCGTGAATGTGGTTCTCTCCTGCTGTATCTCGAACACCATTGCGGATAGAGCATATGTTTGATGATGTTTTTTCTTCAGAATGACCCATACTATCAACTCTAAACGTATGTCCGTTTTTCCCTGAAAAATCTGGTAGAATCAACTTTTGCCGTTCCTTTGTGCTGCGTTTTTTGTCATTGTGACGTCACAGTGACCTTCAATTTCAATAGCTGAGTTTATTGTGGTTTTCAATACCTGAATTACTTTACATTAATTTTAATGCGTTTAAATGCTTTAAAGAGTTCTAAAGAGTATTAAATCGAAAAGCTAATTTCCACCAACTTTGGTAATAGGCTATTTTCATGCCTACAAGCGAAATGTAATTCTTATGGGTTGGCGTCAGCTACGTTCACCTTTATTTTAATTTTTTCCCAACTCTTTCCAAAATAGTTTATTTATTTCCCGACTCATGTTTATGCGAGTTAACGTCTTTAAGCAAAACGTATTGAATCAATACGTGATAAAACTGCGTCCCTTAATTATTTACCTATCGGCTTTAAATCCATTTTAGCACAGATTTAAAAACATTAAATACTTACGAAATATTAAGATTTGTTTCAATATTATTCCATATGTTGTCGATCAGGCCCATTAACGCAAGTGGATAAGGTGATTTAGGACCAGCGTTAACAGTTTTCTGAAACAATATACAAGCAACAACATATCACTATTAGGTTGCCAGTCAGAAAAAAAAAACATAACAAAATAAAGAATGCATTGAAATTTACAAGAAATTTATATTGCAAGGCGTTTTTAAAACAAATATAAGAAAATTTTAGTTCTCAGCTGGCACCAAATTACAAAATAGAAAAGAAAAGTCCTGTGAAGAAGCTAATGAAATACTCACAATAGGTACTACAGAAATGCCTAGTTTCTATAATCTAGGTTTGAACGTTAGGTAGGTAATAGCATTTTAACTTATAATATTAAAAATTCTATAATTTCGAAAATAAAGGCCACCCCACAAGGTAAAATATATCATTGAATTCAATGGAATGATTACAAGTTATTTAATGCAGAAAACGGTCCGCATGTTCGTTCATAATATGTTTTCGACAAAAATTGAATATGAAACTTGAAAGCATTGAAATACACTGAAGAGCCAAAAAAACTGGTATACGCGTGCGTATGCAAATAACAGAGGTATGGAACCAATCAGAGTAACGCGATGCGGTCGGCAGCGCCTATATAAGACAACAAGCGTCTGGCAAAGTTGCTAGATCAGTTACTGCTGCTACAATGACAGGTTATCAAGATTTAAGTAAGTTTGAACGTTGTGTTATAGTCGGCGCACGAGAGATGGGACATAGCATATCCGAGGTAGCGGTAACATTTCGATGTTCGCGTACGACCATTTCACGAGTGTACCGTGAATATCGGGAATCCGGTAAAACTTCACATCTTCGACATCGCTGCGGCCGGAAAAAGATCGTGAAAGAACGTGACAAACGACGACTGACGAGAATCATTAAACGAGACAGACGTGCAACCCTTTCTCAAATTGGCGCAGATTGGATTTGTGGACTGCCGTGCAGGATTCATGGTGTGGATTGCCTCCTGCATACCTTCAGACACTAGTCGAGTCCATGCCACGTCGTCTTGCGGCACTTCTGCGTGATCGGGGGGCCCCACACGATATTAGGCTGGTGTACAAGTTTTTTTTGACTCTTTAGTGTACAATACATACTGGGAAATAAGACTTGAACTATTTTAATTTCAAACTCACTTTAAAGAAAGTCTCACCACAAAAAAAAATTGAATGTTAAATGCTTTAACTGCTATGTAAGGATGTATTTGATAGTAAAGAAAATATGAACAGGAAACGAAGAAAAATAATTTATTCAGACTGTTGTTTGACGTGTAATGATGTACCTCACAAAAATAAATGCTAATTTATTGTAATGCATTTGATTTTTTTTTGTCAGTAGATATCCTTGTACAAGGAAACTCCATATAAAATAGCTGCTCGATTTGTATGAATCATTCTAATTTGAATGAAAAAATCGAATTCAAGAAAATTTATAACATTTCCGATACGAAACTATTTTAAGGAAATCAACAATTTAATTACTATAATGGTAAATTGGACACGGCTGTGACGTCAAATTGATCTCATATGTTTTCCTAGGAATTTAAATAGATAAAATTTATTATAAAATGAAAGAAAAATTGATGGTGTGAATGGCCTTAAGAGTATCATGTATTCAAATGGCACAAATGTATATATCCTACCATAATACTACTCTTGTGACTTGCTATATCTGACGCTATATGCTGCCCACGATAAGATGAGCACTTTTTAAAGTCCTGATAAAGATCTACTTGTATGTTTAGTGTGTATTCATCCGCCAATGAGCAATTAAAATTGCCATAGGCCTGAACACTTTATTCACCCGGCAGTTTAGCGAGACTGTGAAATCATTTTTTATAAATGTCTTAATTCTTGCACGTAGAAGTATCAAAAATATGTAGTAAGAAAAATAATTTCAGTATTCTCAATTGTTCACCTCCAACCCTTTTTACACAATGTTGAGACATGGCACTACATTCTCTCCGCCTTTTCCAACTTTACCGGACGCTTGCCAGTCAGTGCGAATGTGAAAATATTTGCAAGTGGAACGGTGACATCTTTCAATGTTGGTAATCTTGGAATAAATTCCCAATGTTAAGGCCAAGCACGATCTTCATGTTGGGTCTGGAAAGTGTCGAGTCGATCACATTCCTCTGAAAGCAGTTATGCCAACTAGCATCGACACTTTCACACAAATTTTGAAACTAGGTTCTCAAAATTTACACCTGTCAGCCGACAATATACAATGATATCATTCCTGTGTAATATTGGTAAGTGGAATAACATTCAGTAAAATTTAAGTCCCTGATACAAAAGTAACGGACCAAGNCATTCCTGTGTAATATTGGTAAGTGGAATAACATTCAGTAAAATTTAAGTCCCTGATACAAAAGTAACGGACCAAGCGAATAAAAAGCGCATGACTTACATTGGAGATGCCAGCCTTGAGTGTGAGACCATGCATGTCTGAGCGACTTGCCCAGAACCCAACTAAGTAGCTCATCTGTGACAGCCTAAGCTGATGGACGAGCAATGGCCCAAACTTATGCACGTGGTACGCCTCCTTTACCACCAATGTCTCTGCGTGGCGATGCAGGAACAACACTCGGCTGTCCATTGGCAGGTACATCCCCTGCAAGAATTCCTCTGGGTTGGGCGATGGTATTAGCAGCTGTATCCAGTTTCTGAAGCCGGTCTCCAGCACCTATGGAACGAGCAGTCACACCACATCTGGGACAGCCAGTAAAGTAAAGCAAGGCTACATGAAATTCCTCGTATAGGCATGAATTGGAGCATGTTTGTTCTCCGCAGATAGCTATCAACCAATTGCGAAAAATAACATTCATACGAAGGTCAGTAGCACTTTCCTGTTATGGCGAGATTCTCAACGGACGAGTAACCTTAATTAGGGAAGGGTTGGAGACATTTCGTCTGGCCACAACCTATTCAGAACAATATTAAATTTGTGTGTGTGTATATTCTATTTCACATTCCAAGCCATCGACATATACGACCTAGCCTATTAAGACACGTATCAGTCTCTACCATTGCTTAGCTTGGCCACACACAAGAGTTGTACGATAACTTGTTCACAAACTTAATGAGGTATATAAACACATAATATACCAACCCAGGCACTGGACATTTGTCAATAATTATTTAGATATGGATTCATTTTTGTTTTATTTTTTTTTACATCGGAAGGGCACTCTGCACGTCCACCGAACATTTATTTCATACTCCCTCGAAAATAATTTTAATTATATTCCTTTCGTTCTAGATAACATTTCATTTAAGGTGAATTCTCCTTTTTAATGTCAGATTAAAAAAAACACATAACCATTAATTATTTCATTCTACATGTATCATCATTACTTGTGCAGAACTCCATGAAAACTTTGCGTATGTTATGAAGATCTTCGAGGATGCCAAGAGGCGAGGAACATATTTGATACATGGGAACACTTACTTTTAATTTGGTACGGCTCTAGTATTAAAATTTGTCGTTGTGACTTCCGCAGCTGACATTACTAAGGCAGTACTTTGGTGCAATAAAGTTTCACTTCCGAATTATAGTTGTTAACGGTATAAGTTTGACGCGTGGTGAGTACATGGGATAGGCATTGCGCTGTTTCCACACACTGCTATGGTTAGCCAGGGCAGGCAGTTAGCCAGGGCAGGCAGCTGACAACGAAAATTCTGGGGAGTCCCCCTCTGGGCTGTCTCAAAATTGGAGGGAAACAGGGTAAGTCGCGACCAGATTGCTCGGGGAAGAACCCGGCGCCAGGGGACAGAATTAGCTGATATGTGGCCCTCGACGAAGTAAGCCGGGGAACCCCCGACGAGAATTAGCGCCGACCCAGCTTCGTAGGAATCCGCCAGACGTCCTACCGTACCCTCCCTCTGACCTAGTCGGAGCACCGAAGCAGGTGACGAGACATGAAATCCGGCCCAATAATGCGCGAGGTACACAGGGGATTTGCCGATTTCTCTCTCTATAAACTGCTGACAGCTAACTTGAATATAGCAGGACACGAGTTAAATTCACGAGGCAGCCAAGGTGGAGTTTAGTTGTTCAGGGCAGTTGTTCAGGGGCAGTTTCTCAGCATCAGTTGAATTCGTTCCGTCGGGAGACGCTACCAGCTTCAGTGAGAATCAATCAGGCAGACATATCTCACGCAGAGAGGCGGCAGTCGGGTGAGTCAGTCGAAGGCCGGGTTCAGATCCCGGCCGAGCCAATTGTCACCAGCCGAGACAGGAAATGTTCGGCGGCGCAGCCGCGAGACGAGTTAGGTGTTCAGCCAAGATGGGAGGCGAAGGAGACACGAGAGTAGGCAGTCGTGTGACGGGAACTGTGCCGAGAAAATATGAGTAAATTACCGGAAACGAGTCGCACCCCATACCGAGAGGTGCCATTTCCCGAGAATATGTAGTCTTGTACCGGATGGCGACGAACCAAACAGTCGGACAGTCAGTCAGTAAGTCAATTGTGATGTCGCCAGGGAGAGAACCTAGNACCGGATGGCGACGAACCAAACAGTCGGACAGTCAGTCAGTAAGTCAATTGTGATGTCGCCAGGGAGAGAACCTAGGAACAGCAGTGACATTATGTGCAGATTTCCGAGACAAACAAAGTAGAGTGTCGAGCACAATGATTACATCCCCGAAATAGTAATGGTAGGTGCCGAGGTGGGGGAAGTCAGAAGTGCGAACCGGATCAAAGGGCAGACATCAACGCCCGAGAGGAGACCAGAGGTCGTCGACGGGAATCGTCAGCCGAGGTCGCAGAGAAACCAAAAGTCCCGGGAAACCAATCGCAGACTTCCGAGAGAGACAGTTTAAGCCGAAGGAAGAAACCAGCTGATTACAGCACGCCAACGAGAGCCAGTCCGAGGGTCTGGAAAAGGGCCTACCAACTCACCAGGCCTCAACTACCAATGAAGACAACTCACAAAAAGCCACAGTCACAGATAAGTAGAAACGTCTCGATTCAAACAATCTTCCCCGATGCATAGAATTCCGTCCACCAGTCCTTCAGGCCTACGACTTGAAAGGGGGGCGGGGGGCTCAGTCTCGCCAGTGTGTGTAAATACCTATGTTACCTTCAGACAAATAAAACACTGGTGTGTTAAATAACGGAGAGTGCGAGTATTTGTTTACCACAAACGCAAGAACAACAGGTGCCCTTAGTCTGCACCAAAGTATAGTAACTATGTACCCTACTAGCCATCAGCCTGTATAACTCAGGAGGCCTAGTAGCCACAAGTTTTATGTTCATTTATGATATAAGTCAAAACCTCGTAATCTTACTGACATTTAAAAAGGTTAAAATTAATAACCAGAAAAAAATTTTTTATGTTATTTAATTTTTACAATATTGTTCATTAAACTCACGACCATATTCATTATAAAAAGTGCAGATATTCCTCCGTAGAGACTTTTTGAATTCATAACTCAGCCAGGTTTTATCAAACAAAAACGCAATTGCACACCAGCAGATAATTAAATTTCAGATAATCATTCGAATCTAAATAATGTACTAATAGTTTCCAGAGTGACGATGCCATATGGCAACTTTAGATTTACTTTACTTTATCCCTTTGAAAGACGTCCCCATTTACCAAGTGGCATAACGAAATCTCATATGCTATTCACCGAAGGTTTTATTAAAAGCATTGGCCCTTAGGTTTCCTTTAATACATTTGAATTCAAATGACTAACGAATGATTTTACGTAAACCCCTGTAATAGATGGAAACAAGAAAATGTTCACTCATTGAAATTTAAATGTTGGTAGCTAGTTTATTTGTGATAGTATACATATATGAAATTCGGTATTGTGTCTGTACGATTTTGGTTTTCTTCCTCCAACCTCTTCTGTCAGCATGTCCACAATCGTAGTCACGTTGCAAATGAACGCTACTTATGACCGGAATTGTACACTGAACGGCATTAGAAACCAGTGTTTGGAGAGTCTTACTTGTGGCTTATCTTGTGTGGAATTTTATACATCTTTTGACACATGGTTGGTTATTGCCATATCATTGAGCACGCAGCAGGTTTTCCAACAGTTGCAAGAAAAATTGCCGAACACAAGTATGCACAACGCATAGCAAAAGATTACGTTAATGCAACATGTCTACTTATGAGGCCAAACAGGTTGATGGTGTAGTCTGTATATGACTAGGTTACTTCATAATATATAGATATAGACAATACTGAGTGTGTCATACGGTTAGTGTTCATCATACCTTGCCAATGAAGCAATGCTTACCTGTCCCATCGTAGACCTTGCTTGATCGTCTGGCAAAGCCAGCAAGGCAGTTACCATGGACGTACTCCTGAGGAAGAAGTCGACAAGGTCAGCTCCTCTGTCCAGGTTCAGGAAGCTCATCCTTACTCCAGCAGCGCTTGCCAACCGGTGTACCGCCACAGCCTGGCAGGACGCGCCCTCCACTGCGACATGGACAGTTTCAGGATCATCAGTGCATAATGGGGGGAGAGTGACTGGCGTTCTACATAAAGAATGTACTGTGACGCTAAATTATGACTTCATCAATGTAATCACTAAAAATAGTCACTCATAGGTAGTGGTTATAGATGATGAATTATTCCCTTTCCTCCTTTCAAGAGGAAAAAATAACATTTCAAACAATATTGCACAAATTCCTTTCTACAATTTTTACGAAACGACCGTATAGGGCACGGACAAAAACAAATATAAACTTTTGAGTAAAATGCAAACAACTGTGTGTGTATATATATATATAATCATATATATTTTAACGTCCTCAATCAAATCAATTGGGACCGGAGCCAATCCGGGATAACAAAAACCCGGGTTAACTGGTGCATGAGGCCATAAGAATAATCAATTAAAAAGTTATACTTACATGACTTTCATTTATTTGAATTAAAACAAGTTTAAAACATATTTACAGATTACAAACATCTTATCACACGTATCAGATACAAGTATGGCAACGATTACTTCTTGGAAAAGTAACACCCAAGGCTTCTTAACAGTCAACAAATCAATTTTTAAGTTCTTCTAAATCGGCACAGGCTATCCGGAGATCCGAGTTGTAGGGGGCTTACTTAACGAGCTTCTACTATATGCTTAACTTGGTACTTATATTCTACTCATGACTAAGCTAACTTATCGCAAAGACTTAACTTGCCAATATNCTTAACTTGGTACTTATATTCTACTCATGACTAAGCTAACTTATCGCAAAGACTTAACTTGCCAATATTGTTAGTAATGCGTGGCTCATGCGTGGACACCTCCAACATGTATGCTGCGTGCTAGTACACAGACACGTATATTTTCAGAAATCACGTTGTGTCGTACTACAGATACGCGGACGCCCAGTTCACTGCCAGGAAGAGAGCTCGATTACTGACAACAGTGCCAAAGTAAACCATGTTGGAGCTTCCTTCATGACGTTATTCCAGGGAAAAAAGTTCTTGTCCTCAGCTAAATTTCTATTTTGAAAGGATAGTTGATCTGCGTGCGAATGGATCTCCCGGTATACAGAGTACTGTGGTATAGTCTGTTACCAAATGAAAATATACATCTGATTATTAAAGTGGAGCGGAGAGATTTGAGGGGCTCTTAATGGCGAGGTCTTGAGAGACAATGAGGGTGCAGTGAAGTGAGAATGGAGTAGCGCTGGACCGNAGTCTCGCCAGTGTGTGTAAATACCTATGTTACCTTCAGACAAATAAAATACTGGTGTGTTAAATAACGGAGAGTGCGAGTATTTGTTTACCACAAACGCAAGAACCACAGGTGCCCTTAGTCTGCACCAAAGTATAGTAACTATGTACCCTACTAGCCATCAGCCTGTATAACTCAGGAGGCCTAGTAGCCACAAGTTTTATGTTCATTTATGATATAAGTCAAAACCTCGTAATCTTACTGACATTTAAAAATGTTAAAATTAATAACCAGAAAATTTTTTTTTATGTTATTTAATTTTTACAATATTGTTCATTAAACTCACGACCATATTCATTATAAAAAGTGCAGATATTCCTCCGTAGAGACTTTTTGAATTCATAACTCAGCCAGGTTTTATCAAACACAAAAGGCAATTGCACACCAGCAGATAATTAAATTTCAGATAATCATTCGAATCTAAATAATGTACTAATAGTTTCCAGAGTGACGATGCCATATGGCAACTTTAGATTTACTTTACTTTATCCCTTTTAAAGACGTCCCCATTTACCAAGTGGCATAACGAAATCTCATATGCTATTCACCGAGGGTTTTATTAACAGCATTGGCCCTTAGGTTTCCTTTAATACATTTGAATTCAAATGACTAACGAATGATTTTACGTAAACCCCTGTAATAGATGGAAACAAGAAAATGTTCACTCATTGAAATTTAAATGTTGGTAGCTAGTTTATTTGTGATAGTATACATATATGAAATTCGGTATTGTGTCTGTACGATTTTGGTTTTCTTCCTCCAACCTCTTCTGTCAGCATGTCCACAATCGTAGTCACGTTGCAAATGAACGCTACTTATGACCGGAATTGTACACTGAACGGCATTAGAAACCAGTGTTTGGAGAGTCTTACTTGTGGCTTATCTTGTGTGGAATTTTATACGCGTTTTGACACATGGTTGGTTATTGCCAATATCATTGAGCACGCAGCAGGTTTTCCAACAGTTGCAAGAAAAATTGCCGAACACAAGTATGCACAACGCATAGCAAAAGATTACGTTAATGCAACATG
Organism: Clitarchus hookeri; assembly: GCA_002778355.1. Classification (NCBI taxonomy): domain Eukaryota; kingdom Metazoa; phylum Arthropoda; class Insecta; order Phasmatodea; family Phasmatidae; genus Clitarchus; species Clitarchus hookeri. The sequence goes on from NQII01002676.1 coordinate 170,626, forward strand.
TCTACTTATGTGACCAAACAGTTTGATGGTGTAGTCTGTATGGGGTTCAGGTTACTTAAAAATATACATATATATCAAATAATGAGTGTATCATATGGTTAGTGTCCATCATCCCTAGCCAATGAAGCAATGCTTACCCGTTCCATCACAGACCTTGCTTGATCGTCTGGCAAAGCCAGCAAGGCAGTTACAATGGACGTACTCCTGAGGAAGAAGTCGACAAGGTCAGCTCCTCTGTCCAGGTTCAGGAAGCTCATCCTTACTCCAGCAGCGCTTGCCAACCGGTGTACCGCCACAGCCTGGCAGGACGCGCCCTCCACTGCGACATGGACAGTTTCAGGATCATCAGTGCATAATGGGGGGAGAGTGACTGGCGTTCTACATAAAGAATGTACTGTGACGATAAATTACGACTTCATCAATGTAATCACTAAAAATAGTCACTCATAGGTAGTGGTTATAGATGATGAATTATTCCCTTTCCTCCTTTCAAGAGGAAAAATAACATTTCAAACAATATTGCACAAATTCCTTTCTACAATTCTTACGAAACGACCGTATAGGGCACGGACAAAAACAAATATAAACTTTTGAGTAAAATGCAAACAACTGTGTGTGTGTGTGTGTGTATATATATATATATATATATACATATATATATATATATATACATATATATTTTAACGTCCTCAATCAAATCAATTGGGACCGGAGCCAATCCGGGATAACAAAAATCCGGGTTAACTGGTGCATGAGGCCGTAAGAAACATCAATTAAAAAGTCATACTTACATGACTTTCATTTATTTGAATTAAAACAACTTTAAAACATATTTACAGATTACAAACATCTTATCACACGTATCAGATACAAGTATGGCAACGATTACTTCTTGGAAAAGTAACACCCAAGGCTTCTTAACAGTCAATAAATCAATTTTTAAGTTCTTCTAAATCGGCACAGGCTATCCGGAGATCCGAGTTGTAGGGGGCTTACTTAACGAGCTTCTACTATATGTTTAACTTGGTACTTATGTTCTACTCATGACTAAGCTAACTTATCGCAAAGACTTAACTTGCCAATATTGTTAGTAATGCGTGGCTCATGCGTGGACACCTCCAACATGTATGCTGCGCGCTAGTACACAGACACGTATATTTTCAGAAATAACGTTGTGTCGTACTACAGATACACGGATGCCCAGTTCACTGCCAGGAAGAGAGCTCGATTACTGACAACAGTGCCAAAGCAAACCATGTTGGAGCTTCCATCACGACGTTATTCCCGGGAAAAATGTCTTGTCCTCAGCTGAAATTCTATTTTGAAAGGATATTTGATCTGCGAATGGATCTCCCGGTATACTGAATACTGTGGTATAGTCTGTTACCAAATGAAAAGATACATCTGATTATTAAAGTGGAGCGGAGAGATTGAGGGGCTCTTAATGGCGAGGTCTTGAGAGACAATGAGGGTGCAGTGAAGTGAGAATGGAGTAGCGCTGGACCGAGAGGGCGGAGGAAACGGCAGATCTTCGAGGAAATCCGTTGACCAAATGCATCGTCCGGCAAGTGTCACACATACGAAAATCCTGGGGCAACACCTCCGGGAATAGAACCCAGTTCACCAAGTTGGGAGACAAGTAATCTTACCACTACACAACTGCGGACCCATTAACATCAGGGATAATCACTATATACATTTTAATTCCACTGATTAATTAAGCAAGATGCTAGACTCCACAGTTCTAATTGCGCTGGAGACTCAATTATTTATTCATTGGCCGATGCTGCAGTTTTACTGCACACCAGGTCGCACAGTATTCGGTGCTCCTTTTCGTGGAAGGAATTTATTGGCTCAAATTAGTCCAGCGCGTGGCTTACGAACCGCAAGCCAATTGAAAAAAGCCAAACATATGATGTTTGAAGACTTAGTTTACCTCAAATGTGTTCGTGTATCTTCAGGGTCTCTTTTCATCACAGAGATGAAGCATGGATGCTGGACATATACTGACACACTAAACATCAGCATTTGTTCTGCTGCAAAAACTCTCAGATTCCCCAAACAGGTCAAACGAACACAATTATATCAGATGTCATTCATCCCAAATACCACATATCACTCGTACTTCAATGAAAGGCAAGACGATTCTCAGCACAGGTCTAAGGACAGTAAGGGTNCCCAAATACCACATATCACTCGTACTTCAATGAAAGGCAAGACGATTCTCAGCACAGGTCTAAGGACAGTAAGGGTGTATTTCCGTCCGCTGTTTCATGAGTTCGATACTGCACAAGAGCAATTCCTTTCCCACTGTACATCGCATCAAAGCNGTATTTCCGTCCGCTGTTTCATGAGTTCGATACTGCACAAGAGCAATTCCTTTCCCACTGTACATCGCATCAAAGCACACTCATACATCATAGCACTACATGCAATTTGGTGCATTAACCCACTATATAGGAAAATTGATTTCTTTACGAGATGCAATCATAATGGCNAGCACTACATGCAATTTGGTGCATTAACCCACTATATAGGAAAATTGATTTCTTTACGAGATGCAATCATAATGGCCAGAAAGAGGTATAATTTCAAATGAATGCCATAATAAAGGAGTAGAACATTTGTAAATTGGGCTTCAATTTCTATATGCTGACTAGTTTTGTAAAAATGGCTATGTATAATTTGGTAACAATACATTAAATACCATGTTTGACAACTGATCATCATTATGAAGTCTTCCATTACTGTAGAAATAAATAATTCCTGCCAAATTAACCTATGTATTCATTGACATACTTCGCTCAAACAAATACACACATAAAGAAAAAAATGTACTTACGGAACGGGTTATCGCTGTAGATCAGAGCTATTTCTCGAATATGGAAGAAATCCCTGAGAGAGGCTATTACATATTTAAATACACCACAGTCACAGGAAACGAATGCAGTTATTATCAGCAATGCTAAGACAAGCGTCGGCACCATTATAATTTCTGTCTTAAGAAGAGTTGCCTGGTTAATTGCTACAAGTCTTGGATATGTGCCCGAGCGAGTGGAGGCACAGGGGGACTCCACCGCTGTCTTCAAGGGAATCGATAATTTCACGAGCGCGACGTTTAGGTAAATATTTACAATTGACAAGGCGTTATCGTCACTGTGAAAATGTGTTCCCTGATGTCTGCCCCGTATGGTAGTTCTATCTTGTGAAATATCTAAACAGCGGTATTTTTGTTTACCGGTGCAGTTTGGTTCTCAGCTGAAGACACAAGGTACTTCTATAACTGATCAATAGGACGACAGGAGGTTTTTGAATTCTGCTCTGAAAAATAGGGAAGCAACATTACTTGATGTGGAATATATTTTTGTTTCCTTAATAAACAGGATTACCAAGCCTTGAAGAACTGGAAAGAGGAAAAATGGAATGGAGTACCAGCACCAAAGGTGGCATTTTAAAAATCCAAATTTTATATCTTGATAATAGTATGACATTTATATATAAAGACCTAAACATTTTGTAGTTTTTTTTCTTCAAAAACACGAAAAGACAATTTTTAATGAAAACTGTCCAATTATAATTTTTATTATTGCTACCACATTTGACTTAATCTATCCTCCATCTGCTAAGAAAAATACGACAGACTCTAACCTTTTTATTTGTANATTGCTACCACATTTGACTTAATCTATCCTCCATCTGCTAAGAAAAATACGACAGACTCTAACCTTTTTATTTGTACAGTACCAACCGGCGTGTCACGTATAATTTTATTACAGGTTCCATGTTTTATGACAGGCACAGAGGCGCCCGAATCTAAGAAAGCAAATATTGTTAAATATCAAATTATTAATGACGCATACAACAAGTCATTCCTATTAAACAAATTGGTGGTTTTAACTGAACATTATCACGCAAGTTTTCTTCGCAAAAGATATTTGAATCGAAGGTGAACAGGATTACCACATCTACAACAAATTACCANTATCACGCAAGTTTTCTTCGCAAAAGATATTTGAATCGAAGGTGAACAGGATTACCACATCTACAACAAATTACCATTTTCACCGGTTTTTGGCCATCGGACATTTCTCCTACGTCTGACGTTTACGGCTGGCTCTACTTTCCTGCCACTTTCTGCCTTTTTATAAAAACACTTCTCCGATGTGTGATCTACTCGAAAACCACATTGACATTTCTGTTTCGGNCACTTTCTGCCTTTTTATAAAAACACTTCTCCGATGTGTGATCTACTCGAAAACCACATTGACATTTCTGTTTCGGCATGGGAAAATAGCATTGGAAAATGCCTGACCTTGATGCAAAATGTAAATGACCTACGTAAATTAACAATATTGTCGTTTGTAGAGGAAGTGTTTAACAGTACAGACGTGTTTGAGTGAGAAAGAGAGTGGGAGAAAGAGAGAGAGGGAGAGTGAGTATAAGTTAAGCCTCTTCGAAAGCCGAACATTTAGTGATTTTCAGAACCTGGGGTACATATTCTCATTAATAGCCAAAGATGATAAGTTTAGTTTTTGTTTTGGAGCAACGTATACTCCTACTACTGCTCAGAATGGCATAAACAAAGTGACATGTACACAGCGACTCCGCCTTAGAAACAGGATCAAGTTGGACGGGAAGAAAGGGAAAGAAGAGTCTATATNGTGACATGTACACAGCGACTCCGCCTTAGAAACAGGATCAAGTTGGACGGGAAGAAAGGGAAAGAAGAGTCTATATAGCCTCATGTTTTCCCCGCGCGTTGTCGGTGGAGAGGCGATGGAATGTGGTGATTATCGGCAACGTCCACCATTTTTTCCACGTTCGATGAACCAGGACAGGGATGCGCCAGGGGTGAAACCCAACAAGCAGATTGTGATGGAAGGGTGAATTTATTGTGCCAAGCATACCTACACCCTTTCCTCATTGATAGGCAGTTGGAGTAGTAAATGGAAAGAAGGAAGCTCTCTTTTAGTTTCAGACTTAATCCCTCTGAACGACGATAAAACTCCCCCCCACCTCCTACTTACACCACACGTATAAACACCAAGGCTTTGCATGTTTTCAGAGAAGCCACTGCCAGATACATGCCCAGGGGTTAACTAATCTGGAAACAGTAGAAAGGTTAACAGGATCGCAAATTTTTTGTTTTATGACAAAATATTTTTCTAAAAATCATTTGCAAATTAAGAATGCGTAATTTATTTCTTCATTTCACATGTTTTGTACAATACTTAGGCNTTTTTTCTTTTATGACAAAAGGTTTTTCTAAAAATCATTTGCAAATTAAGAATGCGTAATTTATTTCTTCATTTCACATGTTTTGTACAATACTTAGGCTACCAAACAATAACAATAGTTGATAATATCTTCTTGGGTATACACAGGACACTATTACATAAAACACAAATACTAATAATTTCACACAAAACTGAGGTGATTTATTATTGTTTTCATTTTTAGTGTTGTTGTTACCAGTTTTACACTAGAAATTATGGCAATTTAAATTTAATTTTCCTCTTTTTGGTGATGAATTTTCACTGTCGTTGGCAAAATTCAGTAGNTAAATCATTTCCCTCATAATTTGCTTAGCATTTCTTAGAAAAAAAATTCTATTTGTTAAAATTCAGGGCACTGATTCAGTAGCGAGTTCATTCAGGGCCCAAAAAAAACGAGAAATTTGAAAAATTTTGGGCGCTGACTGGCTATAGGATATAATTTATAACCATTGATTATTTAAATTTATATATTTTTCATGAAATAGTAAATACATAATTTCTAGAAGACAATTAGAAATAGAAGCTGTATAAACATGAAGAGCATGATAAAACCTGTGATAAAAATGAAGAAGTTATAGAACGATAATACATATATGCGTTCATACAGCTCATGTAAACATTACGAAATCAATACATTTACTGTAACCATTTCTACTTAATCTTCACACAGCCTTACATTTAAGATAAAAAAAATATTTTTAGATATATTTTCTTATATATATATATAANTTTACACTAGAAATTATGGCAATTTAAATTTAATTTTCCTCTTTTTGGTGATGAATTTTCACTGTCGTTGGCAAAATTCAGTAGCGAGTTCATTCAGGGCCCAAAAAAAAACGAGAAATTTGAAAAATTTTGGGCGCTGACTGGCTATAGGATATAATTTATAACCATTGATTATTTAAATTTATTTATTTTTCATGAAATAGTAAATACATAATTTCTAGAAGACGATTATAAATATAAGTTGTATAAACATGAAGAGCATGATAAAACCTGTGATAAAAATGAAGAAGTTATAGAACGATAATACATATATGCGTTCATACAGCTCATGTAAACATTACGAAATCAATACATTTACTGTAACCATTTGTACTTAATCTTCACACAGCCTTACATTTAAGATAAAAAAAATATTTTTAGATATATTTTCTTATATATATATATATATATATATAATAGGTTAAAATACATTTTATATAATGTCTGAAGCTTTTTAAATTTTTTAAGACATTGCTAAAAATAATACAAATATTTTAATTTAATTTTGGTACATATTTCTATTTTAACATTATTACAAGTACAAATTTGCGCTCCAACCGTTCGGTTTCTTTTAAAATCTAAAAAGCCTTAGACATTTTTTACAACTATGTAAATATTTAAACAATCCGAACTTTAAGTACTATAAATATTTTAGAAGAATAAATTTAGTTAAATATTTCATAATCGCTACTTAAATGAGGAACAGCGAAAAAAAAATTATATTTATATATATATATATAATGCGACTCTAATATATAAATATATATATATTATAGTCACATAATTGTATAACATAAATACAATATTTACATATAATCTGTAACATCTTCATATATTGATTTTCACATACTGATTTGTTAAAAATTTGAAAATCATAATATGCCATTAGTGAGCGTATATTATGGTTGAAGTATAAGCATCATTTTACAGGCATAGGCATACAGATACTAAAAAATTAGTGTTCTAGTAGTTTATAATTGTACAAAAATTATTTTCGATGTTTTTTTCCCCTGTTTAATACACTTAGTTATTGAAAGATATTAACTATATTTTCTAAATTGATACAAAATTCCTTAATATAAATAATGAAAATACCTTTAATTTATTAAGTTGAGATTTTTTATTACATACCATGCGAATAACAATATCGTATAAACTTTTATCATATTTTTTAGTTAATTCAATAAGGAAAATTAAATAATTAATTTCAATTTGCTGTTAATTTAGTTCAGTCATTTTGTAAAATGATAGCCTGGAATTATTATATCGATTAAAATTCATTAACTTTTGCTTTGAATAAAAATTTATTTTTTAAATTTGGTGTATTTTTAATAACGAACAATGAGCCATTAAAGTAGCTTTATTATTTTCTGACTCTCCTTGAAAGTATGCTCTTCATTATCTATTTTTCTTAATAACTAGGTCACCTTTTGAATGCATATCCATTTTATGTGGTTATATTTATTTCACGACACAGGCCGGTCTGGCCAGAAGTNTAGGTCACCTTTTGAATGCATATCCATTTTATGTGGTTATATTTATTTCACGACACAGGCCGGTCTGGCCAGAAGTTGTGCTGACATGACCAGAGCATGGGATAGTGTGGCCAGAGAAACGTATAGTATGATCAGTGCAGTGTGTGGTCTTTCCAGAGGTTCTGAGCCAAGGTGTCACACACCAAATACGCAGACCACCCGTGCTCAGGCGACTCCAGAAGTCCTCTTGGCGACGTGCCACTCCGCCAGCAGGCAGACGGCGGAAGTCGCGATGCCCAAGGTCAGGCTCACAACGCAGGGAGCGATGTGCATCATGGTGATGCTCTCCGTTTCTTGCGGTGCAGTGGACTCTGCGCTGATCCACTTCTTCCGCAGCCTCGCGATGTCGCCTATCTCCAGCATCTTCATCAACCTGCAAGACACAATAGCTGTCTGACTCCACCCTGGCCTACTGCTGACGAGACTGTTCAACTTGTCCAACTATGGAAAGGAAGGAAATGGTTAGAAGGATGGTATTGAGGATGGGACATTTCTATCTAATTGTGTATTTGATTAATGCAGAAATAAAATTTTTAATATTTACCTTTTATACGAAAATTGTATATTATTATCTATTAATTTAGCTAAGTGGTATAAATAATGATAAAACATGAATTGAATTGAAAACTACAACAATTTACCTTGATGTGTGATGGGTACAGGGGATAGGCAGTGCGTTGTATTCACACCCTGCTATAGTTAGCAAGGGCAGGCAGGGGACAACGAAACTACACTGGGAAGAACTGAGGCGAGAGAAAAATAGGGAAAGTCCCGAAAAATAGCTGATATAAGCCCTCTACGAAGGAAATAGGGGAGCCCCCTACTAGAATTATGCAGACACAGCGCCAAGGAACCGCCGAGACGCTTACCACACCCTCCCTCCACCGCAGTTGGAGCGCACTATCAGCAGACGAGACACGAAATCCTACACAAAAAACGTGCGAGGTACACAGGGGAATTCCCAATTTCTCTTTCGAGAATCTGCTGACAGCCAACTTGAATATAGCAAGAGACGGGTTAAATTCCGGGGCAGCCAAGGAGCGCGGTCAGTGGTAATCAGTCTTTGACGAGGAGTTGTTTGGCAGCCGCGATGCCAGACAGAGAAGGCAGTTAGTGCAAGAGGCAGTCGTAAGACCAGGATGGAGTTCGGACCCGGCCCAGGCAGTAATGTACAATCAGTTGTTCACAGTCAGTTGTTCAGCCGAGACAGGAGTTGTTCGGCAGTACAGCCGCGAGACGAGATAGATGCAGTCGAAACGGGAGAAGTCGAAACGGGAGTTATCAGTCATGTGACGAGAACAGTGCCGAGAATGTGAGTAACTTCCCGGAGACGACTGGTAGCCCCAGTCCGAGAGGCGCCATTCCCCGAGAAGACATAGTCGTGCGCCATATGGCGACGAGGCGAGCGGTCAGTCAGTCAGTGAGTCAATAGTGACATCACTGGGGAGAGAACCCAGGAACAGCCAAAACTTCATGTGTAAATTCCCGAGACAACCCCAGTAAAAGTGCAGAGAACTTATGAGTTCATTTCCGAAAACGTAGTGGCAGTTTCCGGGGTGGGGAAGTCAGAAATGCGAGCTGGAAGCAGGACGAGGAGACGCGCTCTCCAACAAGGAACGCCTGCCGAGGTCGCAGAGAAAGTAGAAGTCCAGGGAAACCAATTCCGGGCTTCCGACAGAGTCAGTCAAAGCCGCAGGAAGAATCCAACTTAGCACAGCACGCCAACGAGAGGCAGTCCGAGGGCCTAAAAATGGGCCACCTAACTCACCAGGCCTCGCTACCAACGAAGACAATTCACCATAATCTGCTGTCACAGATAAGTAGAGAAACGTCTCCCTTCAACAACCTTCCCCGACGCATTGTATTCAGCCCACCAGCCCTTCAGGCCTACGACTAGTAGGGGGGCTCAGTCTCACCAGTGTGTGTAAATACCTATGTGACCTTCAGACCAATACAATACTGGTGTCTTAAATAACGCACATTACGAGTATTTGTTTACCCCTAATGCAACAAACCACAGGTGCCCTTAGTCTGCACAAATAATTTATCTATTTAAGCTACTGGCCTCCATTCTGTATAACTGAGGTGGCCTAGTAGCGACGACCTATAAACTAATATACATTTTCTATTAAATTACATTAAAACCTATATTTTTTTCTTATCAAATTTTGTTACACATATATTTCAGTGTATTATTATTCATATACATAAATACGTCTTTACCATTTTAACTCCAATGTTGTACAATTTTTATTAAATTCTATGATTGTACCTTGAAACATTATAAGTATTACAATAATTGTACACGATTTTCTTTAAAATTTTAAATTTCTAATCTTAAATAAAGTTTAAATTTATATCTTTTAGTATATATTTTTGGTGGGATATACATTGTTATATTATTATTCATTAATATAAATATATTTTAAAACATTATTTTTACATCAATACTTAAATAAATTTTATATTAACAAAATAATTTATTGGTTTATCCTAACAATTAAATGTATAACTTAAAATTAAAATTTTAGGATGCAACTGACGATTGTAGTATTAATTCGTGTACTAAGTACTTAAAATTGTCGCTAAACAAAACAAAATTCAGTAATCTAGCCATTGCCCTGACTTTTACTTTACCACAATGACAATAATAATAATAATGATGATCTGGAAAATGTTTGGAAATTTTAATATCTGTGATCATAAAATATGCTTATAACTTAAACTAGTTGCGGCTGCGGTGGTGTAGTGGCCAGACTACCCCCTTCCATATACACTAACCATGTTTGATTCCCGGCGGGGTCACTCACAAATTTTTACTCGGGGGAATCGTGCCCGACGATGCCGCTGGTCGGCGGGCTTTCTGAGGGATCTCCCGTTTCCTCCCGCCTTCACGTTCCGGCGCTGCTCCAAACTCACTTCGCTTCTCCTTTATCGGCTTTCAAGACCCCAATATCTCTTTCTACTGCACTCCAACTTAAAATAGCGTCTCAAGCTTTAGTTAGTAAAGGTGAATATACAGGTATTTTTCCAAGCACTCACTGATAGTTGATGGCTCCCAAGTAGGGCGAGTTCTTCCTCACTGCGAAGGAAAGTGAACTACTGCCTACAGCGGCCGAGGCGATGTCTGCGGAACACGAAGTCAGTTCTTTGTTGAAAGTTGGGCCGTCTGTTACGAAGATGTAGTTCCCCTCNGCTGATAGTTGATGGCTCCCAAGTAGGGCGAGTTCTTCCTCACTGCGAAGGAAAGTGAACTACTGCCAACAGCAACTGAGGCGATGTCTGCGGAACACGAAGTCAGTTCTTTGTTGAAAGTTGGGCCGTCTGTTACGAAGATGTAGTTCCCCTCACAAATCCGTTCCATGGCGTACTCTAAGTTGTCCTCCAACTGATAACGGTGCAAATTCAGCTTCTGCAGTTGCGGCTGGCAATAAATATGTAAAATTTTACTTTAATACGTGTGGGCAACCATAATATAAGCTATCCATGTTTACTGAGCGTTTTCAATACCAACCTTTGAGAGATGTCACTGCTGGTACCTGCATATGTTTTATCGGGCACACTGACTGGCATGCGCCCAGTAAAGTTGGTAACGGCGGAGGGAAAGCAGTTCAATGTCTTAAAGTTGAATTTAAAGTGTTATGTTAACACCTGTGAATAAACATTTTTTTTTCGATTCCAATTTTTAATGAATATAAAGCAAGCAGCATAAAAATGTGTAAAATATTATTTTAAAATAATTTAACAGTTTTACTTAACTGAGGCATGAATAAAGTGATCAGGTCTATGAAAATTATTATTTTACATATGGTGGAGGAATACACGATGGGCATACAAGTAGATATTAAGCAGGGCCTTTAATAGTACTCAGTTTACCGTAAACAGTCTATACCTCGTGCGTTTCAACTGATAATAAATATGTCATGTTGTCAGCCACCCACCTTGCATGATAGTACTATTTTCTGAATCTAATCCACAATCTCTTAAAAATCAGTCTAAAACCATTATGAATGTATTTTTAATGTTATCTTTTAAATACGCGTTTTTGAGGCCATTGACACATGAGGTAAAGTTAAAGGATACCCCAGGGTAAAACTCTAACGTCACTGTCAAGGTGACAGCAATCCATAATGGCCGATGTCAATCAAGGTAATTGATCGTGTTAAGGTGACATCTTCTACAGTTTGGAAAAGGCAATGTTAAAATATTGGAAAATGGAACATATCCGCCACAAGGTCGGCAAGAACAAGATTTTTTCAATTTTATACGTAAAAGAAACAGGTTATTTGCAATAAACATAAATACAATAAAAAAACAACTTCGTAAATAAATAAAATCCTTCTCTTTTATAATTCATGCAGGTGAGGAATTTAATAGAAGGTTATATTTTGGAACGTTCCGTACCTAGCGGCGGAAACTTTCCCTAAGCCAAATCTCTCCCATAAGAAATAACGTTTTTTTCCCCTAACCTGAGTAGAATTAACCTTAATCTCGTCGACACTCTACAGTCTTGAAGCCTGTCTTTGGATGTATCAAATCACACTACTATCAGTCTTTATATTTAGCGAATACACCACTACTGATGTATCTGACCAGAGGTATTAAATAATTCGGTGGTATTTCAACTCGCGTTTACCTTGGTCATCTCGATGCTGGAATCTCCTCGCAAGTAGCCGACGATGTAGGGGGTGGAGTTGACGAGGTCAGCAAATGCCTCGTAGCTGTGAGTTCGCGTCTGCACCGCCAACCGCGACATGAGAGTGGCTGAGTAGATGCTGAACACCAAGAACCCCGCCAGCTCAGTCACCATCAACACAACACACCCGGAGGAACGGTGGAACCACTGAGTCCCTGCGACACCTGCAGGCATATATCGCAACTAACATTGCAGCATGGTTGCTTTCAAACACGAGTAAAAGAGATCATATACAGGTTGTAACAAAAGTAAAAACTCAAACTTGTAGGGATGTTAAAAGAGATCAAAAACGGATATTTGCGTACTAACTATAGCTCGGGAATTGATAATTTAGGCTCATTTTTAACGCTAATGAGAATAAAAATGAAGCCATTGTATTTATGTTTAATTGTTATCATCCTTTACAAAAACTACCTATAAGTCCGGCCTCCTGCTTCAGTGAAATTCTGCTACGTGAGACCATTGCTTGTTGTACATGTTCAATGACCCCATGCACGGGCTGTATAGATGAAGCAGCTGCAAGAACCTGAGCAACGAGCCCTTACTCCGACTCACTTGGAGTCTCACACACCAGGGTTTTCAAGTATGGTGACGTCGGGAGAACGAGCAGGCCATTAAATGAGTCGACCACGAATAATCCATTTCTCACAGAAATTTACATTTTAAATGGTTTCGGAGTCACGAGATAAATGAGGGGTTTCACTGTCATATTCTTAATTTATATGTATATGAAACAGTCAGTTATTTAATGTCTCTTTTTCCTGATCGAATAAAGAAATTGTTTATTTACTTTGATAATCATACATTAAATAAATTATTTGGAACATTTTAACAGAGAAATTCAGTTGGGTTCAAATTGAGGTTACTTAAAATAAATATAGATGCTTTGAAAACCAGATTGCTTTATTTATTAATATAGCGCAATATGTTTTATTTCAAAAGTGTGTTTGTACCTTGTTGAAAAAATGCGCAGGAAACTTCGAGCACCACTGAAGATTTGGTCACCCCTCGTTCAGGCAGCAACCATAGAGTCATAAACCGCGCTAAAGTGGCGCCTACAACTGTTGCCAACATCACGGCGGCGAAGCCCCTCACATCAGATATGTATGATGTGGTCGGCCACCGGAAGAAAGCGTAGATGCTGCAAGCACAAGCAAGGCTCAGGAGAAACGATACATACATGCACGTAACCATGGAGTAGTTGATTTCTCTGAACGCTTCTGTCTGTTGAAATATATTTGAGATGATTTGTTTTAAACCTAGCATACTCATCACGTAAAATAGTAGGTGAATCATGAGTGTGAGAGAGAAACAGACAGAGCAATAAACCCACCTCTGTCCAGTTGAACTGAGAAATCACAAAGAGACTTATGGTTGACCATGATTTTGATTATATTGTACCACGAATAATTTATTGTGAATAAAAAACATTTGAAAACTGGTCTTTACAGAAACTGCCTACACAGTTAGGTGTTGGCGAAGCTCATTTCAAACTTGAGTCATTTCGTAGTATCTTCACACTAATTCAAACCTTTGAAAAACATCCCAAATAAGACGTGTTTCGTTATTTCCTAAATATGTCATGTACATATTACAAACTTTTTAAAATTGTGTTAACATTAAAGCATCTTATTTTTCGTAAAATTGAAATTTCACTTATATTTTATTTATAAATTATAATTTTGATTTACAAAGAACACTAATAAAAGCCGAAATAAAAACAGGTGTGGTGGTTATGCGTTGTAAGAAATAGTTCTCCTGCAAAATACACTGAAGAGGCAAAAAAAACTGGTATAGGAGTGCGTATGCAAATAACAGAGGCATGGAACCAATCAGAGTAACACGATGCGGTCGGCAGCTAGATCGGTTACTGCTGCCACAATGGCAGGTTATCACGAATTGAGTGAGTTTGAACCTGGTGTTATAGTCGGCGCACGAGAGATGGGACATTGCATCTACGAGGTAGAGATAACATTTGGATGTTCGCGTACGACCATTTCACGAGTGTACCGTGAATATCGGGGATCCGGTAAAATACCACCCCTTCGACATCGCTGCGACCGGAAAAAACATCGTGAAAGAACGGGACAAACGACGACTGACGAGAATCATTAAACGTGACAGACGTGCAACCCTTTCCAAATTGACGCAGATTGGATTTGTGGACTGCACTGCAGGATTTATGGTGTNCAAATTGACGCAGATTGGATTTGTGGACTGCACTGCAGGATTTATGGTGTGAATTGCCTCCTGAATACCTTCAGACATTAGTCGAGTCCATGCCACGTCGTCTTGCGGNGATTTATGGTGTGAATTGCCTCCTGAATACCTTCAGACATTAGTCGAGTCCATGCCACGTCGTCTTGCGGCACTTTTGCGTGCTCGGGGGGCCCAGCACGATATTAGGTAGGTGTGCCAGTTTTTTTGGCTCCTCAGTGAATTATTAAACTGAGTGCGTACAAATGCGGTGCGTGTTCTCATTTGTGTAATTTTCTGGTTATGTTTGCATAAGGCGGAAGAATATCCTGCAAGCAGAAATTCGGCAGGGCTACAGAGAATTTGAAAATAACAATGAATATACCAGAACATGATCTCACCTTGTTTTCCAGTAGACGTTAGTGAAGTCGGCAACCAGGGACCTTCCTCCTGTCGTTGTAAGGCCCTTTATTGCCACTTCAGTTTCGTTTCTCTGCAGCATCCCTATGATGCCGTTCCAGGAACCATTTTCTGTCATCACGCCTGTTTCTCGGCTTGGATTTTCGCAAAACTGGGTGCTGTAGAAAATATGATGTACAATGTGAAAAAAAATGGCAGGTTGTTAAACCGGGTAGCGTAGGGAAATGAAAACTGTGAATAGAATGTACGAGTTATTTTGTATAATGGCAAACGGTTTGATCTCAGCCGCGACCATGATCCGTGTAATTCATCACTATCACTACACAAAGAAACTTTGATTCTAATGATGTATCACTGACGCATTACATGTCTCGCGAGTGAAACCACTTTCAAAACTACTTCCCTGGTAAGTTGGTAGAATGTAGTGATACTGTATTGTGGCCTGCACGATCGCCGGACCATATATTTTTTTTTTGCCTTAGTGTGTATTAGTGTATACTGTTATTACTTTATGTATCTCATGTGGAACTTCACAATGCATCGATTACTGCCTTCATCACAGCACTACTGTGTAGCGTGTGCAGTGCCCCACACACATTCATATGCTACACTTATGCAGTCCTCTGAGACCAAACGGTTATCCATCATACAAAATGACCCGCACATTTTGTTCTTAGTTTTTACATCTCTTCGCAATCCCGGTGTAACGATCCACCATTTGTTTCATGGTGCATCTATGCCTAANTGTTCTTAGTTTTTACATCTCTTCGCAATCCCGGTGTAACGATCCACCATTTGTTTCATGGTGCATCTATGCCTAAATAATGTCATACTGCTGAGTGCATGATAAGTATGTGGCAGCTGAGCCGGTTTGATTTTTTTAACTCATGACTATAGAAATTAATTTCAAAATACAATTTGTTCGATTTTTTATTAGCATATTTACTATGTGAAACAAATGGTATATTCAGACGTTGAAAAATAAGTGTTTGGACCGACTATACGAGAAAAAAATTCATTTCGATGGGCATTAGGGAGGTTTCCCGCACTCATAAAAACAGTCACTCTTCCATAAACAATGCATACCATTACATAACCGATATTGNTGTTCTTAGTTTTTACATCTCTTCGCAATCCCGGTGTAACGATCCACCATTTGTTTCATGGTGCATCTATGCCTATATAATGTCATACTGCTGAGTGCATGATAAGTATGTGGCAGCTGAGCCGGTTTGATTTTACTAACTCATGACTATAGAAATTAATTTCAAAATACAATTTGTTCGATTTTTTATTGGCATATTTACTATGTGAAACAAATGGTATATTCAGACGTTGAAAAATAAGTGTTTGGACCGACTATACGAGAAAAAAATTCATTTTGATCGGTATTAGGGAGGTTTCCCGCACTCATAAAAACAGTCACTCTTCCATAAACAATGCATACCATTACATAACCGATATTGCCCGAAGTGGAGGATTGTAAACTACAACAGATAGTGTGGCATACTTTTATTAGGAAGCAAAAATAAAAGGTAATGACTGTTTTTTAAGTCACCAGAGACTCGAAGCAAGCATCTGTGACAGATTATTTTTCTTTGTGGACGATATTATTGTGGCCTCCCACTTCTCTACAATGAAGGATCGCGGCCCTCACATAACAATTATTTCTTGTGTATAAATCTAATAAAATCACTGGTAATGACATAAAAGACGAAACCATTGCATTACTGCGCCTGGCAGGCAAGCATAAATTCCCCGCCTACGGTGCGATTTAGAGGGATAGCACAAGACGACCTTTTTCTTTCATTTCGACGTTGTACTGCCGCAGACATAAGAATTGGCGTCCTGAATGACACCTCGATTTCACTTACTAGCCAGCGACATGAGACTTAAGTAAAGGAAACAAATTAAAAATAAAATATAAGAATACAAGTCTTGTGTTGTTTCCTCTATTTTTATATCAAGTTAAAACAAAACAGAGTTCATATTCTTCCATTGATGCAGAGTCGTGAACAGGCAGTTTCACGAGTCAGTCGATACAGAACAGCGCCGCAGTAGGGCATTTGTTATGCATGTCACTCAAAAAACTCTCATCGCGAGACAATTTAGGAAGGAAGAAGGGATGTCAGTTCCCTCCAGGCACCCTAATTACCACCCAAACGAACGGAAATAATGCAGTACAAAAATGTTGTTAGCCGATGAATGTTAAAAACAAAACAAAATAGGTCAGGGGCGTTTGCCAGTTTGGGCGAAAAATTGCCACGGTCGAATTGTCTTCTCCGAAAGCTGGCTGTCAACTGTAAGCGGTTAGCAGGCATACCCGAACTTATGAAGCATCGTTGACCATGAGTCACATCTATGTTTTCAACTTGATGTGTCATTAGTTATATGTAGGCAGAGAGTGCCAGTGATTTTCAGATTCATCCTGTTTATTGATGTCTTGAGAATCATACAGGACGCAAATGTATCAGCTGTAGGTAAATTGGAATGCGTACTGTTAAACGATAATAATGCCAGGAGCGCGATACGACAGTCCTTCATTACGTCAGAGCTGGACACTGTAACAAATGGTATTTTGTTCAGTGAAGGGATTTCGGCGGCTCTCAACGTGGTCTTGAAAGCCGCTGAGGGTGACTGAGGTGAGAAGGAGCAGCGCCGGAATGAAAGGATGCTGGAATCGGAAGATTCCCGAGAAAACCCCCTAACAAGCGGCATCGTCCTGCTCGATTCCTACTTGCAAAAATCCGGGAATGATCCGGCCGGTGATTGAACCCGCATCGTCTTGGTAGGAGGCGAGCAGTATAACCTCTCAAACCCCGGACCCACCAGGACCCGTAGGCTATGTGATTCCGACATAAAAATACCAGGTGTTTCAGAGGGGGAAACAGTCATACATTTAGGTGTGATAGTGTGGACCATTCTGAAAGGAAAACACCAATAAATACACGCCCTATTTGCAATGGAGTCCATGATACAGATATGCGACACTCACGGCGTTTGCCATGCTGGCCACTTGAATGCGCACATCATTTGCGCAGAGATGCGCACACCTCTTGCGCAAAGAGATGCCTTGCAGGGTCTTATACGATGTTCACGATAATGTGAACACTTATGAGACCTTAGTTACTTTTTCCTTTCAGCCATTTTTATATTTAGAACAAATTTTTAAAATAAATAATGCCATGCAAGTAATAAACACAGTATGTATATTCCACCGCACTCCAAGTTTAACNAAACAGAGTTCATATTCTTCCATTGATGCAGAGTCGTGAACAGGCAGTTTCACGAGTCAGTCGATACAGAACAGCACCGCAGTAGGGCATTTGTTATGCATGTCACTCAAAAAACTCTCATCGCGAGACAATTTAGGAAGGCAGAAGGGATTTCAGTTCCCTCCAGGCACCCTAATTACCACCCAAACGAACGGAAATAATGCAGTACAAAAATTTTGTTAGCCGATAAATGTTAAAAACAAAACAAAATAGGTCAGGGGCGTTTGCCAGTTTGGGCGAAAAATTGCCACGCTCGAACCCGCATCGTCTTGGTAGGAGGCGAGCAGTATAACCTCTCAACACCCGGACCCCCCAGGACCCGTAGACTATGTGATTCCGACATAAAAATACCAGGTGTTTCAGAGGGGGAAACAGTCATACATTTAGGTGTGATAGTGTGGACCATTCTGAAAGGAAAACACCAATAAATACACGCCCTATTTGCAATGGAGTCCGTGATACAGATATGGGACACTCACGGTGTTTGCCATGCTGGCCACTTGAATGCGCACATCACTTGCGCAGAAATGCGCACACCTCTTGCGCAAAGAGATGCCTTGCAGGGTCTTATACGTTGTTCACGATAACGTGAACACTTATGAGACCCTAGTTACTTTTTCCTTCCAGCCATTTTTATATTTAAAACAAATTTTTAAAATAAATAATGCCATGCAAGTAATAAACACAGTATGTATATTCCACCGCACTCCAAGTTTAACGTCTATGGCTAAAATAAAATATATTTACCGACTATAATTACGAATGAGAGGGTTTTCAAAAGTGCTCAGTTTACCGTGAATAGCCTATACCGGTCTGGATTGTTGCAGTTAGTCTGGAACACTGGACTAGTGTAGTTCGTATTCTGCGNTTATTATTCTGTGCTGTGATGCCACGAGTATTCACACATGCAGAGTATGCCGACATGGTGTACTCTATGGCCAATGCAATTTACATGTGAGGGCTACTGTATTCGAACACACTCTAAAAGATTTTCTTGGAAACTTCTTAAACTGTAGTGGAAGTTTTTAACCTATACATTTGACGCTACTCCCCGCCTGTGGCACACAAGAGTGGTTCATAGGGTCGGAGTTAATTCCTCCAGGCACAGACTATAAGGTACCTGAAGGTTGAGGGTATTTCAATAATGTAGTCTTTTGGTGTTTCATTTAACTGGATAAATATATTGTCTCGAGTTATAAAAAAACATACAGAAACACTTCCAAGGTGCGGTACTCGTATTAACTGGGAGTCACGTCGTAGTAGAGGGGGGGGGGTTTCTCTGGACGGCGACTTGATACTTTACTCTGCTGTTGGTGCTGGTATGTGTCTGAGGTGGGTGAGCTCCGGCGATGTGGGTGGCCTTGGCAAAGGCCCGCATTTGCTGCCGTCTCACTGAACTGCTGTTCTACTGACTTACTGACGTACTGAGGTAATGTTGCCGCCAGGGGTCCGATGTGCCCCCGGCCGTCCGCGACGCGGCTGTTCTCTCTCTGCGCGGCGATATGCACCTCTTCTGCTCGAAGGTCTAGGGATTACTCCTCTGACTCTCGAACTAAACTCTCGGCTCGGTAATAAAGAACTGTGGCCCTCTTCTCACATAAATTGGTTTATATGCCCTCCAGCCTCCCTCCCTAAGTGTCTGCACGTGTCTCTCTTATTGGGGGAAGGGGGGTGGTTGCCTTCAGTACAAAGCCATTCAGCCATGTGCATGGTTCGTGAAGGTTCGGGGGCGGGAGAAGTGGTGATCTGCCCCTTGAATTTACCATCTCAGTTTATTTTTACGCGGTTTGGCTACAAGGGTGGTAGGGTTGAGGAGTATTCGTGGCCCCACTTTCAATTGGTCAGCCGTTTTCTCAGGCGTGAAGCTAGAGGTGCTATTGCTTGGATCTGCAATTTCTCCCGCTTTCCTACATATTTAAGTAGCACTTTCCGGGTGATCCGGCGATATGCCAGCTCTTACTCGGCACAACCTTGAAACGTGTAACTGCGATCCGTTCTGGCTGTCCATGTGCCTCATGACACGTGTCAACTGGTAGGCGCTCGCGAAGGGGTTCAGCGAGGCTTCTACTCCAAAATGCGTTACACGACACATTGTATGGAATTAATGACACATATCAGACTGCAAATAAAGGAATTGTGAACGTCGTTACTATACAAGGCTGTGAACTTCCATATGCGTTTGACTGTTTCATAAGCGAAAGTAAGAACGCTACCATCTATTTTTGGGGAAATAGTTTACCATTCTCACTCTCTCACTATTCGAATACAGATATATGGTAACTTCACGAATAATATCTTAGAACATGAATCTTATTAGTATGCGCATATGTTGGTGTTGGAATATTATGTAATGATTTCTTTATTGTATAGATTTGGTTTGCAAGGTATGACAAGTAATCCTGGTAGCGGGTTATTAGGAATGTGTTTTTTCGTCGGTCTCATAATAGTCCAGCACCGACATATGCTTATATTAATCATATTGATGTTCGTGATGTGGTTTATTGGATGCATTTTGAGTCCGCGAGAGTGTTATAAATCAGACTGATGTTATTTCTATTTCCAGCTGTATCTCGGCCACATTTGTGAATAGAGCATATGTTTAATAATGTTTTACATTCAGAATGATCCATTCTACCACATCTTTTACATATGTCCTTCTTTCCCTGAAACACCTGCTAGAAACATCTTCTCGTGTGCCTTCGGGGCTGCGTTTTTGTCAGGCTGACGTCACAGTGACCTTGAATTTCATTAGCTGTCACACAGACTTCATCATGTCTAGTTAGTCGAGGCATTGCGACTCCAGCTTTAATATCGTTAAACAGTTTTCACTCATTTACAATATCATATTAAGGTTTTCAATACCTGAATTGGGTTACATTAATTTTAATGCGTTTAAATACTTAAAAACTATTTAATAAGTATTAAATAGAAAAGTAAATTTCAATGAACTTCGGGAATAGGCTATTTTCACTCCTAGAAGCGCAATGTAAATCTTATAGGTTAACGTTAGTTTCGCTTACCTTTTCTTTTTTTTTTCCTTAAAATTATTGTTAATTTTGCCCAGCTCTTTCCAAAATAGTTCCTTTATTGCCCGAAACATGCTTACACGAGCAAACTCCTTGAAGTAAAATGTATTGAATCAAAACATTATAAAACTGAATCGGGTATTTATTCATCTTTCGGACATAAAATCTATTTAACACAGAATTAAAAAAAAATTAATACTTACGAAATATTAAGATTTGTTTCAATAGTATTCCATATTTTGTTGACTAGGCCAATTGANACAGAATTTAAAAAAAATTAATACTTACGAAATATTAAGATTTGTTTCAATAGTATTCCATATTTTGTTGACTAGGCAAATTAACGCATGTGGATAAGGTGATTTAGGACTAGCGTAAAATGATTTCTGAAACA
The DNA here is from genome assembly GCA_002778355.1 of Clitarchus hookeri. Lineage (NCBI taxonomy): Eukaryota > Metazoa > Arthropoda > Insecta > Phasmatodea > Phasmatidae > Clitarchus > Clitarchus hookeri. The sequence goes on from NQII01002676.1 coordinate 192,212, forward strand.
ATGTACAAGCAAAAACATATCACTAACAGGTTGCCAGTCGGAAATAAATAAACATCACAAAAACAAGAATGTTTTGAAATTTATAAGAGATTTATATTGCAAGGCGTTTTTAAAACAAATATAAGAAAAGTTTTAGTTCTCAGCTGGCACAAATTACAAAATAGTTAACAAATATTCTTTAGAGTAGAGAATGATATGTTCACAACATGGATTGCCGAAAAGCCTAGTTTCTATAATCTAGGACTTATCGCTCGGTAGGTAATGGCATTTTTAATTAGAACATTAAAAATGCTGTAATTTCGAAAATAAAGGCAATGCTACACCGTCAAATATTTTATTGAATTCAATGAAGTGATTACAAGTTATTTAATGCAGAAATCGGTCCACATTTACGTTTATAATATGAATTTGACAAAAAAATAATTGGAAAATAGAAAGCCTTGAAAGAAATTACACACAAAGAAATAAGACCTGGGCTATTTTTATTACATAAGCACATTAAAGAAAGTCTCACATCAACAAATAAGTGCATGTAAGATGCTTTAACTGATTTGTAAGGAGATGTTTGATTGTAAAGAAAATATGAACAGGAAACGAAAAAAAAAAAATTAATTCAGGCTGTTGTTTGACATGTAATGAAGTACCTCTAAATAAAGAAATGCCATTTTATTGTAAAGCTTATGTCATTTTTTTTGTAAATATATATCCATGGTTAAGGAAACTGTATACTCGAGTTCTATGAATACGTAATTATAATTGTGGATGAAAAATTGAATTCAAGAAAATCTATAACACGTACGAAACGAGTATATTTTAACTAATTCAACAATTTTATTATTATAATGGTAAAATGGACAGGGGTGTGACGTTGATTTGATGTAATATGTTGTTCAAGAAAATAAATTAAATTAAAATTCATTACGATATTAAACAAAATTTGATGGCTGAATGGCCTTAAAAGTATCGTGTATAAAATGGACACAAATGTATATATCCTACCATTACATTACTATTGTAGACCTGCTAAATATTACAAGCTGTTAACTTGTAACGTGGTAAATTGGAAAAAATTTTGAATAAATTTCCAAAGTTTAGGCTGAGCATGATCTTCTGATGGAGTCTGCAAAATCTCGAGCCTATAAAATTCCTCCGAAATCAGTGGTGCCCAATTAGCATAGACACTTTCACACTAACTTTGAAACTAAGCTCTCACAATTCACACCTGTTAGCCGACAATATACAATGATAGAATCCTGTGAAATATTGGCAAATGGAATAATGTTCAGTAAATTTTAAGTCCCTGATACGAAAATCATGGACCAAGCGAAAAACAACCGTGTAACTTACATTGGAGATGCCAGCCTTGAGTGTGAGACCTTGCATGTCTGAGCGACGTGCCCAGAACCCAACTACGTAGCTCATCTGTGACAGCCTAAGCTGATGGACGAGCAATGGCCCAAACTTATGCACGTGGTACGCCTCCTTTACCACCAATGTCTCTGCGTGGCGATGCAGGAACAACACTCGGCTGTCCATTGGCAGGTACATCCCCTGCAAGAATTCCTCTGGGTTGGGCGATGCTATTAGCAGCTGGATCCAGTTTCTGAAGTCGGTCTCCAGCACCTATGGAACGAGCAGTCAAAGCACATCTGGAACAGCCAGTAAAGTAAAGCAAGGCTACCTGAAATTCCTCGATAGGCATGAATTGGAGCATGTTTGTTCACCACAGATAGTTATCAACCTATTGCGAAAATATAACATTCATAATATGGTCTGGATGACTTTCCTGTTATGACAAGATTCTTAACGGGAGAGTAACCTTAATTAGGGAGATGTTGGAGTCATTACGTCTGGCTACAACCTATCGAGGACAATATTTTTTTTAATTTATGTGTGTGTTTGTGAGTATGTGTGTGTAGATTGCATTTCATATTCCAGACCATGGACATATCCGACCTAGTCTATGAAGACACGTTTCAGTGTCTACCATGCCAAGCTTGGCCACACGCAGGAGTTGTAAGATAACTTGTTCACAAACTTGGAGAGTTATATAAACACATAATATGAAATTCCAGACACTGGACATTTTTCTATAATTATTAAGATATTATGTCTTCAATTGTGTATTTTTACGTCACAATGGAACACCTGCACGTTCATCCAACACTTAATTCGTACTTATAATGATAATTTTAATTACATTTCTTACAATGTAGATAACATTTCATTGGAGGTTATTTCCTCCTGTTAAATGTGGTATTAAGAAATTCAATATTTCCATCAATATTTCATTCTACAAGTATCATCATTTCTTGTACAGAAATCCCTGGAAACTTTACGTATGTTATGATGAATTACGAGGATGCCAAGAGGCGAGGAACATACTTGATACAAGGGAACACTTACTTCTAATTTGGTACAGCACGAGTATTAACATTTATCATTGTGACTTCCACAGCTGATATTACTAAGGAATTACTTTGGTGCAATAAGGTTTCACGTCCGAATTATAGTTGTTAATGGTGTAAGTTTTAAGCTATTTTATGATATAAGCTAAAACCTGGTAGGCCTATTGACATTAAAAAAGTTTAGATTTAAAAACCAGAAAAATTAAAAATATTACTTAATTCATATTATTCTGTACATTAAAGTCATGGCCTTTTCATCATAAAAATTGCAGATTTCATGTTGTAGAAATTTTTTTAATTTATAGCTCTGCTAATTTTTAAAAAGAAAAACATCATTTTATTTCAGCAGGTAAGAAATTTTCACATAATTATTCTACTCTAGATAATGTACTAATTTTTTCCAGAGAGACGATGCCATATGGCAACTTTATTTTTACTATACTGTATCTCTTTGAAAGACGTCCGCAGTTGCCAAGTGGCATAATTAATTCTCAAATGTTATTCACCGAGTGTTTCCTTTGCAGCTGTCCTTTAAGACGTTTTTATTCAAGTGACTACAGAATGATTTTACGTAAAACCCTGTGATAGATGGAACCACATAAATCTTGTCAATTATAAATTTAAAGATTGTTTGCTAGTTATTTTATGGTAGTTTACATATATGAAATAAGGATTTTTTATTTGTTCGATTTTGGTTTTCTTCCTCCAACCTCTTCTGTCAGCTTGTCCACAATCGTAGACACGTTGCAAATGAACACTACTTATGACCGGACCTGTACACTGCCAGGCATTAGTGAGCATTGTTTTGAGAGTCTTACTTGTGGCTTATCTGATGTGTGGAATTTTATACGCGTTTTGACACATGGTTGGTTATTGCCAATATAATTGAGCACGCAGCAGGTTTTCCAATAGTCGCAAGAAAAATTGCCGAACACAAGTATGCACAACGCATATCAAAAGATTACGTTATTGCAGCACGTGTACTTATGTGACCAAACAGGATGGTGGTGTAAACTATATAGGGTTCAGGTTACTTCATAATATACATATATAGACAATACTGACTGTGTTATATGGTAAGTGTTCGTCATACCTTGCCAATGAATCAATGCTTACCTGTCCCATCACAGACCTTGCTTGATAGTCTGGCAAAGCCAGCAAGGCAGTTACCATGGACGTACTCCTGAGGAAGAAGTCGGCAAGGTCAGCTTCTCTGTCCAAGTTCAGGAAGCTCATCCTTACTCCAGCAGCACTTGCCAACCTGTGTACCGCCACAGCCTGGCAGGACACACCCTCCNTTTATTATTATAATGGTAAAATGGACAGGGGTGTGACGTTGATTTGATGTAATATGTTGTTCAAGAAAATAAATTCAATTAAAATTCATTACGATATTAAACAAAATTTGATGGCTGAATGGCCTTAACAGTATCGTGTATAAAATGGACACGAATGTATATATCCTACCATTACATTACTATTGTAGACCTGCTAAATATTACAAGCTGTTAACTTGTAACGTGGTAANACGTGTAACTGCGATCCGTTCTGGCTGTCCATGTGCCTCGTGACACGTGCCAACTGGTAGGCGCTCGCGAAGGGGTTCAGCGAGGCTTCTACTCCAAAATGCGTAACACGACACATTGTATGGATATAATGACACATATCAGACTGCAAATAAAGGAATTGTGAACGTCGTTACTATACAAGGTTGTGAACTACCATACGCGTTTGACTGTTTCATAAGCGAAAGTAAGAACGCTACCATCTATTTTTGGGGAAATAGTTTACCATTCTCACTCTCTCACTATTCGAATACAGATATATGGTAACTTCATGAATAATATCTTAGAACATGAATCTTATTAGTATGCGCATATGTTGGTGTTGGAATATTATGTAATGATTTCTTTATTGTATAGATTTGGTTTGCAAGGTATGACAAGTAATCCTGGTAGCGGGTTATTAGGAATGTGTTTTTTCGGCGGTCTCATAATAGTCCAGCACCGACATATGCTAATATTAATCAGATTGATGTTCGTGATGTGGTTTATTGGATGCATTTTGAGTCCGTGAGAGTGTTATAAATCAGACTGATGTTATTTCTATTTCCAGCTGTATCTCGGCCACATTTGTGAATAGAGCATATGTTTAATAATGTTTTACATTCAGAATGATCCATTCTACCACATCTTTTACATATGTCCTTCTTTCCCTGAAACACCTGCTAGAAACATCTTCTCGTGTGCCTTCGGGGCTGCGTTTTTGTCAGGCTGACGTCACAGTGACCTTGAATTTCATTAGCTGTCACACAGATTTCATCATGTCTAGTTAGTCGAGGCATTGCGACTCCAGCTTTAATATCGTTAAACAGTTTTCACTCATTTACAATAGCTAAGCATATTAAGGTTTTCAATACCTGAATTGGGTTACATTAATTTTAATGCGTTTAAATACTTAAAAACTTTTTAATAAGTATTAAATAGAAAAGTAAATTTCAATGAACTTCGGGAATAGGCAATTTTCACTCCTAGAAGCGCAATGTAAATCTTATAGGTTAACGTCAGTTTCGTTTACCTTTTCTTTTTTTTTCCCTTAAAATTATTGTTAATTTTGCCCAGCTCTTTCCAAAATAGTTCCTTTATTGCCCGAAACGTGCTTATACGAGCAAACTCTTTGAAGTGAAATGTATTGAATCAAAACATTATAAAACTGAATCGGGTATTTATTTATCTTTCGGACATAAAATCTATTTAACACAGAATTTAAAAAAAATTTATACTTACGAAATATTAAGATTTGTTTCAATAGTATTCCATATTTTGTTGACTAGGCAAATTAACGCATGTGGATAAGGTGATTTAGGACTAGCGTAAAATGATTTCTGAAACAATGTACAAGCAAAAACATATCACTAACAGGTTGCCAGTCGGAAATAAATAAACATCACAAAAACAAGAATGTTTTGAAATTTATAAGAGATTTATATTGCAAGGCGTTTTTAAAACAAATATAAGAAAAGTTTTAGTTCTCAGCTGGCACAAATTACAAAATAGTTAACAAATATTCTTTAGAGTAGAGAATGATATGTTCACAACATGGATTGCCGAAAAGCCTAGTTTCTATAATCTAGGACTTATCGCTCGGTAGGTAATGGCATTTTTAATTAGAACATTAAAAATGCTGTAATTTCGAAAATAAAGGCAATGCTACACCGTCAAATATTTCATTGAATTCAATGAAGTGATTACAAGTTATTTAATGTAGAAATCGGTCCACATTTACGTTTATAATATGAATTTGACAAAAAAATAATTGGAAAATAGAAAGCCTTGAAAGAAATTACACACAAAGAAATAAGACCTGGGCTATTTTTATTACAGAAGAACATTAAAGAAAGTCTCACATCAACAAGTAAGTGCATGTAAGATGCTTTAACTGATTTGCAAGGAGATGTTTGATTGTAAAGAAAATATGAACAGGAAACGAAAAAAAAAATTAATTCAGGCTGTTGTTGTTTGACATGTAATGAAGTACCTCTAAATAAAGAAATGCCATTTTATTGTAAAGCTTATGTCATTTTTTTTTGTAAATATATATCCATGGTTAAGGAAACTGTATACTCGAGTTGTATGAATACGTAATTATAGTTGTGGATGAAAAATTGAATTCAAGAAAATCTATAACACGTACGAAACGAGTATATTTTAACTAATTCAACAATTTTATTATTATAATGGTAAAATGGACAGGGGTGTGACGTTGATTTGATGTAATATGTTGTTCAAGAAAATAAATTAAATTAAAATTCATTACGATATTAAACAAAATTTGATGGCTGAATGGCCTTAAAAGTATCGTGTATAAAATGGACACAAATGTATATATCCTACCATTACATTACTATTGTAGACCTGCTAAATATTACAAGCTGTTAACTTGTAACGTGGTAAATTGGAAAAAATTTTGAATAAATTTCCAAAGTTTAGGCTGAGCATGATCTTCTGATGGAGTCTGCAAAATCTCGAGCCTATAAAATTCCTCCGAAATCAGTGGTGCCCAATTAGCATAGACACTTTCACACTAACTTTGAAACTAAGCTCTCACAATTCACACCTGTTAGCCGACAACATACAATGATAGAATCCTGTGAAATATTGGCAAATGGAATAATGTTCAGTAAATTTTAAGTCCCTGATACGAAAATCATGGACCAAGCGAAAAACAACCGTGTAACTTACATTGGAGATGCCAGCCTTGAGTGTGAGACCATGCATATCTGAGCGACGTGCCCAGAACCCAACTACGTAGCTCATCTGTGACAGCCTAAGCTGATGGATGAGCAATGGCCCAAACTTATGCACGTGGTACGCCTCCTTTACCACCAATGTCTCTGCGTGGCGATGCAGGAACAACACTCGGCTGTCCATTGGCAGGTACATCCCCTGCGAGAATTCCTCTGGGTTGGGCGATGCTATTAGCAGCTGGATCCAGTTTCTGAAGCCGGTCTCCAGCACCTATGGAACGAGCAGTCAAAGCACATCTGGAACAGCCAGTAAAGTAAAGCAAGGCTACCTGAAATTCCTCGATAGGCATGAATTGGAGCATGTTTGTTCACCACAGATAGTTATCAACCTATTGCGAAATAAAACATTCATAAGATGGTCTGTAGAACTTTCCTGTTATGACAAGATTCTTAACGGGAGAGTAACCTTAATTAGGGAGATGTTGGAGTCATTACGTCTGGCTACAACCTATCCAGGACAATATTATTTTAATTTATGGGTGTGTTTGTGTGTAGATTCTATTTCACATTACAGGCCACGGACATATCCGACCTAGTCTATGAAGACACATTTCAGTCTCTACCATACCATGGTTGGCCACACGCAGGAGTTGTAAGATAACTTGTTCACAAACTTGGAGAGTTATATAAACCCATAATATGAAATTCCAGACACTGGACATTTTTCTATAATTATTAAGATATTATGTCTTCAATTGTGTATTTTTACGTCACAATGGAACACCTGCACGTTCATCCAACACTTAATTCGTACTTATAATGATACTATTAATTACATTTCTTACAATGTAGATAACCTTTCATTGGAGGTTATTTCCTCCTGTTTAATGTGGCATTAAGATATTTCCATCAATTATTTCATTCTACAAGTATCATCATTACTTGTACAGAAATCCCTGGAAACTTTACGTATGTTATGAAGAATTACGAGGATGCCAAGAAGCAAGGAACATACTTGATAAGAGGGAATACTTACTTCTAATTTGGTACAGCACGAGTATTAACATTTATCATTGTGACTTCCACAGCTGATATTACTAAGGCATTACTTTGGTGCAATAGGGTTTCACGTCCGAATTAAAGTTGTTAATGGTTTAACTTTTAAGCTATTTTATGATATAAGCTAAAACCTGGTAGGCCTATTGAAATTAAGAAAGTTTAGATTTAAAAACCAGAAAAATTAAAAATATTACTTAATTCATATTATTCTGTACATTAAAGTCATGGCCTTTTGATAAAAAAAATTTCAAATTTCATGTTGTAGAAATTTTTTTAATTTATAGCTCCGCTAATTTTTAAAAACAAAAACATCATTTTATACCAGTAGGTAAGAAATTTTCTCATAATTATTCGTCTCTAGATAATGTACTAATTCTTTCCAGAGTGACGATGCCATATAGCAACTTAATTATTATTATACTGTATCTCTTTGAAAGACGTCCGCAGTTGCCAAGTGGCATAATTAATTCCCAAATGCTATTCACCGACTGTTTCCTTTGCAGCTTTCCCTTAAGACGTTTTTATTCAAATGACTATAGCATGATTTTACGTAAAACCCTGTAATATATGGAATCACATAAATATTATCGCTTTAAAATTTAAAGATGGTTTGCTAGTTATTTTATTATAGTTTACATATATGAGATATGGATTTGTTATTTGTTCGATTTTGGTTTTCTTCCTCCAACCTCTTCTGTCAGCGTGTCCACAATCGTAGACACGTTGCAAATGAACACTACTTATGACCGGACCTGTACACTGCCAGGCATTAGTGACCAGTGTTTGGAGAGTCTTACTTGTGGCTTATCTGATGTGTGGAATTTTATACGCGTTTTGACACGAATAGTTGGTTAATGTATATATCATTGATCACGAAGCCAGTTTTTCAATAGTCGCAAGAAAAATTGCCGAACACAAGTATGCACAACGCATATCAAAATATTACGTTATTGCAGCACGTGTACTTATGTGCCCAAACAGGATGGTGGTGTAAACTATATAGGGTTCAGGTTACTTCATAATATACATATATAGACAATACTGACTGTTTTATATGGTAAGTGTACGTCATACCTTGCCAATGAAGCAATGCTTACCTGTCCCATCACAGACCTTGCTTGATAGTCTGGCAAAGCCAGCAAGGCAGTTACCATGGACGTACTCCTGAGGAAGAAGTCGGCAAGGTCAGCTCCTCTGTCCAGGTTCAGGAAGCTCATCCTTACTCCAGCAGCACTTGCCAACCTGTGTACCGCCACAGCCTGGCAGGACACACCCTCCACTGCGAAATGGACAGTTTCAGGATCATCAGTGCATAATGGTGGAAGAGTGACTGGCGTTCAACATGAAGAATGTATTGTGAGGCTAAATTAGTGTTAGCTGATGAATTATTCCATATCGTCCCTTTCAAGAGGTAAAAATAGCAGTTTAAACATTCTTGCAGGAATTACTTTCTAGAATTTTCCTGAAAAGACCGTATATTTCCATGGACGAATACACTCATTTACATTTTACTCAAAATGCATAGAACTGTTTGAGGAGTGGGGGTGTATATATAACCTCGTTAATTAGGATCAATGAGGACGGGAGCCGATCCGGGATAACGAAAATCTGTGTTTACTAGAGAATGATGATGTGACAAAAATAAATTATAAACCTAAATTCTCTCAGAAATTTCTTTTATATTAAACAAAACTCTTTTGAAACATATTTGCAGATTATAAACACGTAATAGATACACGTAACGCAAAGTTTACTTCGTAGAAATGTAACTCCTACGCCTTCTTTAACATGAAATTTTTAATTTCTTCTTTTCTCTAAATCGGAACAGGGTATCCGGAGATCCGAGTTCAAGGAGTTTGACTTAACAAGGTTCTACTATATGTATATCTTGTGACTTACGTTCTACTCAAGACTAAGCTAACCTATCGCAAGGCGTAACTCGCCAATATGTTTAGTAATGCATGGCTCATGCGTGGACACCTCCAACATGCATGCTCCTGGTAGTACACAGACACGATATTTTCAGAAATAACGATGTGTCGTACTGCAGATACACGGATACCCAGTTGATTTCCAGGAATAGAGCTTAATTACTGATAATAGGGCCAAAGCAAACCATGTTGGAGCTTACACCGAGACGTGATTTTCAGGAAACAATTTCTTGTCTTCAGCTAAATTTCTATTTTGAAGGGATATTTGATCTACGGATGGATNACGTGATTTTCAGGAAACAATTTCTTGTCTTCAGCTAAATTTCTATTTTGAAGGGATATTTGATCTACGGATGGATATCTTGGTATACAGAGTATAGAGATAAAGTCTATTACCATATGAGACGATATGGCTGTTAGAAAAAAGTGAAAAGATATTGGTGCCTCTTAATAGCGAGGTCTTTAGATTATGGTGAAGTGAGGCGGGAATGAAGTAGCGCTGGAATGAGAGGACGGAGAAAACGGCTGTTTTCCGAGAAAATCCGTCGGCCAGCTGCGTCGTTAGGTACCTTTCACACATGCGAAAATCTGGAGGCAGCCACACCGGGAATTGAACCCGTGACTCCTAGGTGGGNCGTGATTTTCAGGAAACAATTTCTTGTCTTCAGCTAAATTTCTATTTTGAAGGGATATTTGATCTACGGATGGATCTCTTGGTAAACAGAGTATAGTGATAAAGTCTATTACCATATGAGGCTGTTAGAAAAAAGTGAAAAGATATTGGTGCCTCTTAATAGCGAGGTCTTTAGATTATGGTGAAGTGAGGCCGGAATGAAGTAGCGCTGGAATGAGAGGACGGAGAAAACGGCAGTTTTTCGAGAAAATCCGTCGGCCAGCTGCATCGTTAGGTACCTTTCACACATGCGAAAATCTGGAGGCAGCCACACCGGGAATTGAACCCGTGACTCCTAGGTGGGATGCGAGTAGTCTTACCACTACACAACTGCGGTCCCATTACCATTAGGGATAATCACTAGAAAACTTTTAATTCCAATGATTAATTTGGCAAGAAGCTAGACTCCACAGTTCTATGTACACTCGAGCCTCAGTTAGTTGTTCATTGGCTGATGCTCCATTTTTACCGCAGACCAGGTCGCACAGTATTCGGTGCTCCTTTTGTTGGAAGACATTTATTGGTTAAAATTAGCCCAAGGCGTGACCTAGGAACTGCAAGCCAATTGAAAAAAGCCAACATATGCTGTTTGAGAACTTAGTTTAACCTCAAATGTGTTCGTGTAACTTCAGGGTTTCTTATCATCACACAAATGAAGGATTGATGCTGGACATATTCTGACACACTATACATCTGCTTGTTCTGCAACAACTCTAAGATGTCCCCAACAAGGCCAATGAAACAAAACATACCAGATGTCAAGTATTCCACGTACCACATATCACTCATACTCTACTGGTAGGCATTCCAAATAATAGCACAGGTCTAAGGACAGTAAGGGTGTATTTCCGTCCGCTGTTTCATGAGTTCTATACAGCACAAGAGCTATTCCTATCCCTCCGTGCATCGCACCAGAGTACACACATGCCTCATAGCACTGCAAGCAATTTGGTGCATTAACCCACTATGTAGGAAAAATGATTTATTTGAGAGATGCAATCATAATGGCGAGAAAGAGGTGTAGTATCAAAATTTTGTCATATTAAAGGAGTAGAACATTTGTAAACTGGGCTTCTATTTACATATGCAGACTAGTCTGGTAAAAACATATATGTATCAATTGGTTAAAATAAATAACATGTACCATTTGACAATTGGTCATAATTTCTCAAAACTTCCGTCACTTTATAAATAAATAATTCCTGCTAAACTAACTGATACTTCACTCAAGCAAATACATACATAACTTTTAAAACAGTACTTACAAAATGTGACCTCGCTGTAGATCATAGCTATTTCTCGAATATGTAATAAATCTCTGAGAGTGTTTATTACATATTTAAATACACCACAGTCACAGGACACGACTGCAGTTATTGCAAGCAATACTAAGACAAGCGACATAACCATTAACATTTCCGTCGTTAAAACAGTTGCCTGGTTGCTTGGTAAAAGTCTTGGATACGAGCCCGAGCGAGCGAAGGCACAGCGGGACTCCACGACTGTCTTAAAGGGAATCGATAAATTCACGAGCGCGAAGTCTAGATAAACATTTACAATTGCCGAGGCGTGCTCGTCACCGTGAAAATATATTCCCTGACGTCTGCTACGTCGTGAAGTTCTGTCTTGTGATGTTTCACAACAAAGGTATTTTTATATGACGGTGCCATTTGGTTCTAGCTCAAACAACGATGTACTTCTATAACATATCAATAGGACAGAAGTATTTTGAATTCTGCTCTGTAACCAAGGGAAACACAGTTACTATACGTGGAACATATTTTTGCGCATTGATAAGTTAATACTTTATTTTGCTGTGACTACTGGATGATCGTGATATTCTTACAATCGACGACATAAAAAAAATACTATTTCGACAGCGTTATCCTCCTGCACAAATTTTATTCCACTGGCCCACGACAATGTGCTTAGTTCTCGCTAGCTCTACCAGCCAGAGGCTAGTAGTTATCTATGAAAGAGTTTCGAAGTATCACAATTCTTACAGAAGCATTCGAGCTTATATCTGCTAAAAGAAGTTGTCTAAATAATTTCTCTAAGCACGACACACATGTACATACACCATTCCCCGGGATATGAACTGCCATCTCATAGCTGCCCTATCTTCATGGGCGACACATATCGTTTAACATCATAAGGTGAATTATTTTTTGGTAATGTGTCCTGAACATCGTAACAGCTAACGTTGTAGGTAGACCCATACATGCACTGATGCGTAGATATCATAATTATAAAATTAAATATTATATCTTCAGTAATTCATAATTTGCGGCAGTTATTACGATTCATTTCAGATAGTGCTTGCAGTCTAGTACTAGTCTCCTGCTAAAGGCTACTTCAGTATGCTATATTCACGGTTAATTCGAAATGAAGCTTTTAAAAATGTCACTGCCAAAACATGCGTATATTTTAATGGGCACCCTGACTCCGGCATGCGCCTAGTAAAGTTTGTAAACATGGTTCCATGTCTTAACGTTGCATTAGAAGTGCAAGGTAAACATTTGTGAATACATGTATTATTTATTTTGTTTTCGGTTTTTAATGCACGTGAGTGGAAGAAAGAAGAAATTTGTAGAAATTTTTTTCTTACAATTTACCATTGTAACTTGACCGACGCATGAATTTAGTGAACNTTTATTTTGTTTTCGGTTTTTAATGCACGTGAGTGGAAGAAAGAAGAAATTTGTAGAAATTTTTTTCTTACAATTTCCCATTGTAACTTGACCGACGCATGAATTTAGTGAACAGGCTCGTGGCAACGTTAGTGGAAGACTACACAACGTGCATACAAGTAGATCTTAAAAGGGGCTTTCAAAATTGCTCAGATTACCGTAAACGACTGCTAGGATCCCCCGTCATAGAACTTCACTGAGGAATGAAAGAAGTAACGAGGGCAATGGGAATTTACTGTTTCTTTAATAAACAGGATGACCAATCCTTAAAGTACTGGAAAGATGACGAATGGTATGGTGTACCGGCGGGGGGTGTTACCCGCCCCCAAAGTTGGCATCTTCGAGATCCAAATTCCGTTCTTGATAATAGGATGACAATGATCTATAAATACCGGAACATTTTGCTATTTTATTTAGGGACGAGTTATTCGTTTAAAATCTGAAACGTTTGTAAATACATTTGCAATCGGCCCACGAACAATTTTACACCTCCTCAAGGACACTGAGCCAATAATAAAATGGCAAACGAAACGCAGCCACAATCACGGTCTTTCACTTCGGTTGGCAGCAGCTAATGATCTGGTCATATACACAGAGTAACATTTCTGAATTTGAACAAACTATTGTTTGGTAGCTAGTTGCCAAACATTTTCTTGCAAATCTACTGCTGAAATCTTGTACAAAGTGTCCAAAACGTATTTCCCTGATTACAAACTTGATATACATCTGCTTTATGTAAGATAAAAAAACATGAAACTTGTGCCAAAATTTTGGAAAACTAACCAAGTTTTTTGTTGTACGTTTCAGTAACGTGGCTGTAGTTTAGCAGTTGCAGTGTCCAGGAAACCGGAGACGTTCACAAATCAGGACAAAGCTCAGTCTGTCCTCTGGTACCAAGAGACCAGGTCACCAATTACAGCGCAGAGGAACATTCAGACAACGCATGGAAAGATGCTGCCCGACGTCAATGGCATAAAGTCGTGGTATGACAAGTCCAAGAACACGGGATCTCTCGCTGATTTACCGAGAACCGGCCGACCGTCCACATCAGCTGAAAGAGTGGAAGCGGTGACTGATTCGCAGTGTAATTAAACTTCTCGAATTTGTGAAAATGGCTTCACTTAGAATCAGTGGGGAACCACTGGTTGTTTAAGTGAAACAATTTCACAGATTGAATAAGGTGCTTTAATTGAATTTTCCCAGATTATTACAACAAATAAAAATATGTTCCAGGTAGTTACAGTTTGTATTTAGAAATTTACCTGAATTTAAAAAAGAAAAAAAAAAAAAAAATTGTGTGTTGTGAATTTAAAAAAAATTGTTCCATCCTGATTGAACCGTTACCTAACCACCTGAGCTACCAAGGCAACGTTGAAAACTTCATCGAAAGTATGCAGTTTTAAATTGTATGCTCTTTCTTTTCGGCTTTAGTTTAATTGGTCATGTTACGATTGTTAAAACAAATATAACGAATGTGTGAACTCACTCCACCATATCTAATGCAGTTTAAACCTTCGAACCGAGCGCCATGCTGATTACGTGGAATGAAACGAAAAACGTTAAAAACGGGAATGAACAACGATAGTCTTTAACTTTAAACCTTAATTCGTACAAATTTCTAAAAGTTATAAAAAACACAAAGTGCATGTGTCCCATGGGCCGCGAGTTTAACACGCCCGATGTGGATCATCAACTCATCCCTTTCACGCCCATTGCAGACACTCGTTAACCTGTAGCATGTGAAAGTTATATATTTGACCGGTGCTGTACTCGTGAAGCTCAGTGACCAATGAGCTTCCTTGTGGGTAACTGAATCCTAAACAGGGCTAACCCTCTACATTGTGACTGGTTCGTGTCGCTGATCACCAAGCACAACGACCACAGCTTATTGGTTGTTATAGCGAAGAAAGTTCTTTGCCAGCTTAAGTACAGCACGCATCAATACAATTTGCAATACTATAAATTATAAATTAATGTGGGAATGAAAGGGTTAAAGAAATAGCCGATGTGATCGTCTGAAAGAGCCAGGTTTTTTTATAGGCAGCTGAGTGTCCTTCGTCTTATTACAGTTTTCTTGGCTCAAAATTTAAATATTACATTAAAACAAAATATTTTACTAATTTTATTTAAAACAGCATGCTAATTAAAATATAACATGTCGATGAACTAGTGTGATTCCCGCATTTTCATGGCTTCACAATGGGTCAATTGTCCTCGCCTCTAAAATCGACGAATAACGACAAATTATGTTATAACGGGGGAAGCGGTGACGTAGTGTCCAGGGCGCTCGCCTCCCACCACGGTGATCCGGGCTCGATCCCCGGCGGGTTCACTCCCGGATTCTCGCATGTGGCAATCGTGCTGAACGATTCCGCTTGCCGGCGGGTTTTCTCGGGGTACTCCCGTTTCCCCCGCCCTCGAATTCCAGCGCCGCTCCATTCTAGGGCTTCACCTCTGTCATGCCCGGGGATGACGGTCACCTACGGGTCCCAGCTGGGAAGACCGTCACTCGGAGGGTGTTGCCTTGCCCTGGGTGCGATCCGCACACGCTATTATTATTAATTATATTATAACTTTCACGGTTGCGCTTCGCACGAGGGATTGAAATAACGCTCATGCCTTGGAATGTATAATGCACTGTGAACTTCGCAATCTGATGGGCAGACCGAGGGATAATTCCTACAGCCATCCTGTAGGTATCTGCCTTGCGGGACACTCGGGTAGTGATCGCATGTTCTCGGCTTCTGTGATGCAGCCGCATGACAGTTTTACTTTATCTCGACGTTTCGGAAGACACTGCAGCCTCCGTCTTCAGGGCAAAGCAGCAGCAGCTACAAGCCAAGGACACGCGGATAACGGCCGCTAAAGACTGCGAACTGTATCGGGCTGTAATTATAAAATTACACAATACTAATATAGCATATTCGCCGTTTCTTCACATTTATCTATACATAAAAATTTTGCGTCCGTTTGTTCGGACGCGTATAACTCCCGAAAAAATTAACCTATTTTCATTCTGTTTTTTTGTAAACATTCCTTTCGTTCCCACGAGTGTTTGTACACCTTTCTTTTTTTACCTGTATTACCTGCAAAGGTACCAAAATCTGCAAAAAGCTAATTTTTACCATGCTTTCGCGTCAGGAAGCGGCTTTGTTGACAGCTGTCTTTTTGAACATTTCAGTTTGTTGTTCTCAATTTTTTTTTACATATATACATATACTTATATATATATACACTTATTTCAATTAATTTCACAGAAATGAATAGAACCAAAATCTTTTATGCCACAGCAACGCATGGCCAGGTAAGATAGTTAAATATAAAAAATAAAAAACAACAATTTACTGATATAACTAATGAGCCGACTTTCCTCAACATGGGTGCAATTCCATTTTAAATAATTTCTTTAAAGCTGAGTTTGGAGGCAGAACTTGTCTCGTTGAAAGCAATATCTTTAGAGACGAAACTAGAAAACACGTGCCTTACCCGAGACTCGAACCCAGAAAACCTCGTGCCATAAGCTAGCATGCAATCAACTGCATTATGGAGGTCGGATTCGAGCAGCAAACTTCAAATTTAATCAGTATAATATTTAGAATGACAGGGTTTTTCTAATCTAAAATATTTACAGGGCAATCATTTTTAAAATAAGTCACATTAAATCACGTAAGTTTACATGGCCTACCATCGCTACTTGTGTGAAAAATTTGGTGTAAATCGGTTGATTGGCCGCTAGGATATGGCCAAAAACGTCCATATTTTTCATGTGACGATCTTCATTAATATAGGACAAAAAAATCGGTGTGTTAGCACATTCGATGATTGTATACTGACAGTAAACGAATTTAAGTTAAAATCGATAGCACACTGAGCTGAAATTATTTTATAGCCACCTTTCGGATAAATAAGTGTCTTGTCACATAAAAAAATACACATAGTTGTACAACACAACTTCTTCGCCGTATTTGGTAAGAATGGTTTGCTAGTATCCCGATATATGGCATAAAAGCTTATTTTTAGTGTGGGGCTAACTTACACTATGGCAAAGAAATGAAGCTTTATATAGAAAAATTTGATGGTTGTAATTGATACTGCCAGCATACGAAGTTAAGTTGGAATTGATTTCATTACTAAAAGCTACTGAGTAAAAATATTTATAAAGCTACCATTTTGAAAATAAGTGTCTGACGTACTTAAAGCACAGCAGTTTACACCACCTGCTGCAGTGAGAATTTTTTTTTGTCAAATACCGTAGTAATCTGCTAATTGTTTACTGAGATATGATATCAAATTTCTTTTTTCATGTGACATATCTTACAAAATAGCGGACACAATATTCTCCGTGTATACGCACTTGACAGTTTTTATCTGAACTGCCATTATACAGAATTAAGTTGCAATTGATTACATGGTTTCCACTATAAAGTATACTAAGCTAAGATGTGTACTAGGCAACTATTTTTAAAATGAGTGTCTGTCATACTTAAAACAGACAATTTTACATCATCTGCTGCAGTACTACTTAATTTCGTAGGTTTAGGTTAATGGTTTACCGAGACATTGCATAAGGACTTTATTGATTCATGTGTCACTATCTTACAAAGAGGCTGACAAAAGTGGCAATGTGATGGCATGTATGATGCTTGCAATAGATTCTTTCAGCATACAATATTTGGTCGAAATAACCTAAAATATTTGTATGGACGCCATTTTGAAAATAAGTTCTTAATAGAGGTCATTCTCTTACGTTTACTTGACCTGTCATAAATTTTAATTACACGCCAAATTGTGTACTTTAATAGTTTTCGAGATATAACGTAAATATATATATATATAATTTTTAGTTTAGTGTTAATATGGATTAAATCGTTTGAATGGTTCCCGAAATATGACATCACCGTAAATATTAAAATGTCCACCATTTTGAATATAAGAGCGTGGCGTGGCAGAAAACTACAAACGTCGGGTGTCCTTACCAAATTCGGTTGGCGAATTCAAAAATTGAAAGAGGGGGACACACAAACATGTACTCACACATGCACAGAGAGAGAGAGAGAGAGAGAGAGAGAGAGAGAGAGAGAGAGAGAGAGATGCAGGAAAATTATTTCATAAGCCTTTCTTTCCTTCGGGAAGTAGGCTAAGGAAAGAGGGTTGACGTGTGTCATTAACTTTGACCATACTCTCTTTTGTAGCCTGTTCACGGGAAGCAAGCACTTTTGAAATCAACCTTTGAAAAAAAAATCAATGCCTCTTAACTGCACATGGTCTACCGTACACACACTGGCTTGCAGGTCCATATGTTGGGAGCGAGTTAAGTCTTAAAGCTGTATTGCGAGTGCGAGAGTTTTTGTTTTGCATCATACGCACAAGAAAACGAACCGGCATATTAAATCACGTTAGGTACGTAAAATTTTCACATTTTCATTTTATTGACGCACGAATAAAGTCATTAGTCCCGTGAAAATTAAGAAATTTTACGTGAATGGAGGAACGATGTCAACTGAAGAGGAAAACAGGTCTTAAGCAGCGCTTTGAGACCTGCTCGAGTTACCGTGAACTGCCTTCAAGCGTACAGGTGCAGTGCACAGTGGTCGCAAATCTAAACTCCTCGCCATTTGTGCATGACGCGCAAGCGAGCTCGGCATGCGTGGGCCGAACCACGATATGGCCCGTAAAAGGTGATTACGTACTTCTGCCATAAAACTGCTTCCCCGCAGTTTACACAGCATGCATAGAGTTAGCGAAATTTCGCGAAAATGTTTCAAGGGAAAGTTGTATTTCAAAACACCGTAGGGTCGTTCGCCTGTCTTGATCGGCTGAATTACTTTTTACACGTTGTCAACTGTCTGCGCACGAATCACGTAGGAGACGTGCCGAATTTGCCGAATTCCGAGTGGCTCGTTCGAATACTAAAACGCCTTCGCAAGAAGACAGCAACCAACGGCAATAGACAAAAATAAAATGGCGTGTGGGGAGTGCACCCAGGGCTAGGCAACACCTTCCGAGTGACGGTCTTTCCAGCTGGGACCCGTAGGTGAACGTCATCCCCGAGCATGGCAGAGATGAAGCCCTAGAATGGAGCGGCGCTGGAATGCAAGGGCGGGGGAAACTGGAGTACCCCGATAAAACCCGCCGGCAAGCAGCATCGTCCAGCACGATTCCCACATGCGAGAATCCGGGAGTGAACCCGCCGGGGATCGAACCCGGATCGCCGTGGTGGGAGGCGAGCGCCCTGGACACTACGCCACCGCCAAACTGCTGTTGTGTGCTTATAGTATTGCCATCCATCGTGTTCTCATATATCACTAGCTCCAAACATGCACAGTGCTACTTTCGTGCCATCCTGCCAGGCCACGTGACAAGCGCGTGAACTGTATCTGAGCAGCGAGTGTGTTTACCGAGTCTCGGGCACGTACTCGAGGACCTTGCACCGCATGACTTGTAGCAACTTAGGCATCGCCCTGCAAGAGGTGACTTTCAAACCCTGATAAGATAGAGGATATAAGACACAATGCACTCATTCTCCCCTTGTTGCGAAACCATCCAGAGCAGCGGACACACGACACGATGAGCGGAGTTAAGCTTACTGCAGGTAAAGTACGGATCTCCTTCGTTCCTTCTGAACTGCACAAGTATTCACGAGCTCCCAATCGAAAGCACGGTCGAGTTCGCGCAGTCTCGCGTTCTATGTATAACTAGGGGCAGTGATATTTCGCGAAACAGATTTCAAGACGACCCTACAGTCCAAAGCACTGTAGGGTCATCCAGCTTCTTTGATTGGCTAAAAAAAAAATGTTCTGGCCCGTGTTAACCGTTTGCGCACGAATCACGAAGGTTCGGTGTCGGAGTTACTTAGTCCCGAGTGGCTTGGTCAAAGACGGACACGGCACCAGCAGCCAATGGAGGTATAACAACAGCTGAGGTGTGTGTATAGTATTGAAGTCTACTGTGCGCTCTGATTTTTACGCGTAAAGTCACTGGCCCTATGTTTAAGCTATTAGCGGTAAAGTGAGCATTTTTTAATGCTCTCTCATTTCGAATAATAGTCAATAGATATATTTTATTGTAGTTTTAGACGATAACCATGAGTCAGGTGAAATAGGCTATTTGCACTGTGTTTATTACTTACATGGTAATATCTATTTTAAAAAGTGGTTTCAGGATTTAAAAGAATGGCTGATAGGAAAAAAGTAACGAGGTCTTCAAAAGTGCTCACTTTACCGTGAACAGCATATGGCAGTTTTAATTATAGTCCGCTAATTGTTACTTCCAACTTTTCTGAAGCACTAATACACCGTATCCCTACGCAGTCGTGCATGTGGACTATTTCTTACTAGGCGTTACCAACTCACATATTATCTCCCTGCTTTTATTCATGTTTATTGTAAAAAAAATTATAATCTTCAGATGAAATATAAGGAAAAGTCCGCTTTGCCCCAAAATAAAGTTTTTTTTGCAAACAGAAGCATAAAAATCTTGTGCAACATGGCTAGAGACAAGAAAAATTCGCGAGTTCAATTGACCTGCAAGCTAGATTCTCCAGTCTTATCTACAAATATGCCGATATTAATCGCACATTGGTTGTCTGCTGTCACAGTGGAAGGCAGGCGACTGGGCCAGCCTTCTCCAGGAGGTGTCAAACACCGTGCGGACCAATGGCTGAAGTTTTATAAACACACGTGTTTCGAATTCTAGCTTTTCCCGAAATGAATACGGGAATTTTTCAGGTCTCTAAACATCGCTTATCTGGGAAACAACCAGACATGTTTTTTTAACTGTTTGATTCAAAAAGCGCCAAGAAACTGTGAAAACACTATATCTCCTGCTCTATGCACGCTAAAATTAACGGGATGTGTCAGTTTCAGTTTATTCAGATTAAACCTATGCCTTCGATGAAAACTGAAGGAACGGCAATTGATTCAAATGGAGCTAGAAAATTTCTCCCTCATTTTGAAACTGTAAGCTGTAACACTGATATTTCTCCAAACTAGGTTTCTGTTCCCTTAATAGTAATTACAAATGGGTTTAAAATATAACTCTTCTTTCTACTACTGGTGCACTCAGCGACCGGCCTTCTGATACAGGCTTTTCGTGGTAAACTGAGAATTTAAGAAAGCCCTTCTTAAGATCTATTTGTATGAATGTTGTGTATTCTTCCACCACATGTAAAATTGCCGCTGCTATGGTTCCAATCGCCTAATTCATATGACAGTGAGGTGAAACTGCGAAATTGTTATAAAAATACATACTTAACAAATTTGTTAATTATTACATTTTGTGGGTATATGTTGGGTTCCCATTACAGTTAAGTAATTTAAATAATTACTGTTTTACAGTGTTGGTTGGTTTCTTAGTTTCAGGAGAAGAAAGTAGTGATTTTATCACCTGCCTAAATACCTGTCAAACTGTGAAGACGAAACACAACCATCGAATTTATTCATTCAAAAAATTCAATCAAATAATCTTTGATGTGTTTTAAAATTTGCCAGTGTGACAGATTCTTTAAGGCTTGGTGCCATCAGGAATGTTAAAATTTTAATTTATGTAGCATAATTCTTACCAATGAAATAAATGAAAATTTCTTCTTGTTGAACGATTGCAGTTTTAAATATCTTCAGATGTGGTTGCTAGATTTTATCCATGCGTTTTGCGGTAATTGTGAAATGGCAAAAACCTATTTATAATTTAAACACTATGTGACACTGATTACGTCATAGTTACTTTTCAAAAGTTCACAGTGTGTTTTTTTTTATACAGCGTAATGTATATTTTAGGCTTTTCACGGTAGACTGAGCACTTTTGGAAGCCCTGCTTAAGATCTACTTGTATGCACGTTGTGTATTATTCCGCCTTATGTAAAATTAACACTGTCCTGGGCTTCATCGCTTTATTCATGCGCTGGTCAAGTGAAATTGTGCAATTATTAAAAAAGTAAATATTTCACAAATCTGCTAATTTTGACAGTAAGATGCATTAAACAAACAGAAAGCGAATGAAATAATTTTTAGTTATCACAAATGGTTACCTAACACTTTTAATTCGACGTTAAGACATTGAACTACTTTCCCTCCATCGTTACCAACTTTACTGGGCGCAAGTCACTCAGTGCGCCCGTTAAAATATATGCAGGTTGGAGCAGTGACATTTTTCTAATAAATTGATTTAAAAAGTGCTCACTTTATTGTCAACGGCCGTTTTATCAGGCACGTTTACTGGCAAGAACCAAATAAAGTTGGTAACAAACAAATGGAATGCAGTTCCATGACTTAGCGTTAAATTAAAAGTGTGAAGCAAACATTTGTGAAAACTGAAATTATTTCTTTTGCTTTCTGTTTATTGTGCAAATAAGTATTATAGCATTAGCAAATAGCTGTAAACTATTTACTGTTCTAATAATTTCATAGTTTCACTTTGCTGACGCATGAATAAAGTGACCATGCAAAAAGGAGCGTTAATTGTTACACATGGCGGAGGAATACAAAATGTGCATGCAAGTACATCCGAAGCAGGGTTTTCAGAAGTGCTCAGTCCACCGCGGGTACGACCCATAACCTACAGAAAAAGCAACACCAGCGCTACCTGGCTGCGGAAATTTTTATTTGACAAGATAAAAATAAATAAATGGCGTGTGGGGAGTGCACCCAGGGCAAGGCAACACCCTCCGAGTGACGGTCTTTCCAGCTGGCACCCGTAGGTGACCGTCATCCCCGGGCATGACAGAGGTGAAGCCCTAGAATAGAGCGGCGCTGGAATGCAAGGGTATGGGAAGCGGGAGTAACCAGNAAGTGGCAACGTCCAGCACGATTCCCACATGCGAAAATCCGGGAGTGAACCCGCCGGGGATCGAGCCCGGATCACCGTGGTGGGAGGCGAGTGCCCTGGCCACTACGCCACCGCTGCCCCACATTTGACAAGATATTAGCATAAAGCTTCAGATCCTGCGTGGAACAAACCTTACACACTGTTCACTGTAAATTGAGCACATTTGAAAGCCCAGCATATTGTCTAAAGGCTGTTAACAGTAAAGTGAACACTTTTGAGGTCCTAGTGACTCTTTCCTTTCAGCCGTTTTTTCTATCCTTTAACCATTTAATATTAATAAACACAGTGTCGGTTATTTTACCCTGCCGCTCAAACTCAATGACAGAATATTTTGTAAGAATACAAAATGACTTGGAGAAAAAACTACTATTTAAAGCCACAATACGAATTTTCTACGTGCAAATAATATTTTGTTGAATATGTTCAGAGAATATGTTGATTGATGTATTCTACTGATTTTTTCACATACATGGTATTTAAAATATTTTTTTTAAAGATAATAACTTTCCTTGATCATTTCATAGTGTACCTTGTGGCACATATAAAAAGTAGGTAACCCTAG
Source organism: Clitarchus hookeri (assembly GCA_002778355.1). Taxonomy (NCBI): domain Eukaryota; kingdom Metazoa; phylum Arthropoda; class Insecta; order Phasmatodea; family Phasmatidae; genus Clitarchus; species Clitarchus hookeri. Next base: position 215,603 of record NQII01002676.1, read on the forward strand.
AAAGAGAAAGTAATCATTTCAGTATTCACAAATGTTTACCTAGCTCTCTTAATTCAACGTTACGACATGGAACTACTTTCCCTCCGTTATTACCAACTTGACCGGGCGCTTGCTGTTTAGTTTATTCGCGGTTTCTTCACACTTTTAAAATCTGACTTTTGAATAATCACCCCATGTTTAACGTGTCTGGTTTTTTTTACTAAACACCACATGCATCATAAGCGTTTTATACTTTAATGGGACATAAAACTATCGTATTTTATGGTTAAATTAAAATTTCAATTATACTTTACATATAAACTATAATATTTTATTAATAATTAACATTAATAAAACCAGTGAGAAGGTAGGTATGTTGGTAATGCCTAGAAAGAAATAGTTCTTGCGCAAAATACAGTCACATTGAGTACGGAATAACATGGTGCGCGTTCCCTTTGGTGTAACACACTAGTCTTGGTTAAGCTTTGTTAGTACAAGGTGGAGGAATATCCTGGAAGTAGAACTTCAGCAGGGATTCAGAAAAGTTGGAAGTAACCGAGAATGGACTATAGTCAGTGTGCTCATTGAAATACATGCAGTTATAGGCTGTTCACGGTAAAGTGATAATTTTTGAGGTCCTAGTTACTTTTTCCCCTCAGCCATTTCATATCCTTCTACCATTTTAAAAATAATTGTGACAAATGAGTAATAAACACTATATGTATATGAATAAACATAATGATTCTAAAATCATGGGACAAATAATAAGGGGTGGTAGAGCTCACTAAAAAAAAAAAACAATTATTGTATAGGAATATACGGGTGGAAGTGACGCGTTGAGGCACAAACACAAAAACATAACACATTAACGGAAACATAAAATGTTCATTAGCAGCATACTTAACGAGTGATTCCGTACAGAAAATGTTAAAAGAGTTGCTGGAAATGCATCCACCAACAGTCACGCATGCTTGGCGACCTCTACATATGGCGTGGTTGGTGGACAATGGTGGCGTGCGTGAAATACCCGGCGTATTTGAATCTGTTCGCCAATCACTCCACCGACGCTACCAAGCTTGCATTACTGTCGGTGGTAGCAATTTTGAGCAATTATTATAAACATTGCTGTAAAAAGGCATTTAGCGGCGACGTTGTAAATAAACAATGTGTTGCATTTCATGTGTTATTTTTGTGTTTGCGCCTCAACGCATCACTCCCGCCCATATATTCCTATACAATAATTGTTTGTTTTAGTGAGCTCTACCAACCCTCAATGTTTGTCCTGTGATTTTAGAATCATCCTGTATATATTTCACCGGACTAAAAAGTTAACGTCTAAGTCTTCTATTATTGTAAATGAGAGGACTTCAAAATGTGCTCATTTTACCGTGAATACCCTATAGGGGCAGTGAGACTTTTCAAAGACGGAATGTATCGTACCTGAACCACCCCGTGGTCTCTCAGGCTCGCCGGAACCGGCGGTTGTCCCCGGGAGGGTGCAGCTCTTCGGCTCGGACTACAACCCCTTCTGCCAGCGGGTGCACATGGTGCTGATCGCGAGGGACGTCCCACACGACTTCTTCGAGGTGGGCTACAGGGACAGCCCGTCCTGGCTCGGCGGCATGCAGCCGGACAAGAAGCACCCGGTGCTGCGCGGCGACGGACAGGTGTTCAACGCCGACCAGGACATCTTGAAGTACCTGCACGACAAGTACCCGGGNGATAGCTCATTAACTAAAGATAAAAAAATTAATATTTTTTTTTATTTTTCACTTTACCTCTCTTAGCCAAAGGCCATCCGAGGTTTTTGATTATTAATCTTCTATTCATTATAATCATTCTTGCTACTTCCAATGCCAAGGAATCTTATTGGGCTTGGGAATCTTCTTCTTCCATCCCTTCTCTTTTTTTCCTTAACTCCCCACGTTCCTGTTCTTCTTCTTCATCTTTTTCTTTCTTATAGATTCTTCATCTTCTTTTTATTGTCCTTTCTTTTTTTATCATTCTTCATATCCTTTTATCTTTTTGACCATCTTACTTCTTATTCTTCTTTTCTCTTTTCCTCCTTCTTCTCTTCATCCTCTTCGTCAACAACTTCGTCTTCTATTCTTCTTCTTCATGTTCTTATTTCTTTCTCAACTAAAGATACAGTAAAATAATTATACTCATAGAAATCACTGATTCAGATGTACGGTATACAGGCCACAGAATAGAGATGAGGTAGACCGTCCTCGCTGGCTGCGAACAACCAGTCTCCGTGTCCCAACACTGAACTACTTTCTGCCAACACCTCTTCCGGAAACGGCATGGTTTGGATGTTAGGTTAGAAAACTGATTTGCAAACAAATGTTTCGAGATGTTTTTATACTTCATCTAAGCAATTTTTTATGAAGTTCGTTTGATCAAATTCAAATTGGTAAAATTATTTTATTCATGCAATAGTTCTTGTCATTTAAAAATTAAGATATAAACAAATACTTTCACCACTTTTGACAATGTGACTTTGACAGTTGTGCATAATTGGGGTAGGTCAGTGTTGGGGTACACGCGCAGACGACGAATCTCTCTACCTCACCGTTAGTCGATGATGCAGGCATTCCTGATATGTCTGCTGTATCCTGTTGTCCAAGGAGTATCGACCGAGAGGAGGGCCCTGCGGCCTCGACAATAAACGGACATTTGGACAACCAGAGAATGCTCATTGAACGTAGCACAGACTTATGAGAGAACCCGAGGCATATCCCCAAATCCACGCAAGATGCATTATGAATAGCTCTAGGATATCCCCGTAATGTGAGGGTGGATGAATTTCCCTCGTAGTACTGTAACATTTGCTCATTTCAGTGAGATTTCATGCAAGAATTCGAAAAGAAAAACATTGATACATTTATTAATCAGTCAAAACTACTTAACTTACCAAAAAATCTATAAAACGATATATGGGCATCTCAAATACGAAAACTACGTAAAACATAGCCGCTTAGCAAACAACTTATAACTAAATATTATTTACAAAATATTAGCAAGCTATATGTATGTATATTTAGACATATTTTATTTTCCGATACTACACTTTCCCATCAATAATGATAGGAATGTTCTGATTGGTAGTAAAAAAACCTCAAACTAAGTGAACAGGGAGAGAGAGAGAGCTTATTTCTAAAATGAAAAACTTTTGGAGGAATCAGATAAAAAATTCAGTATTGCTCGAAAGTAAAAATGGGCGTTATCACTACCATCTGACGGCGTTTATAATTTTAAAAAATTTAGCTGTATAAAAGTTCAGTTTCACCGAAAGCTTAATTTGACCGTGTAAAATTACCACAATTTACTGTGTTTGTATTTAACAGGTGATGGACAGTTTTATGACAGCCCTGAAAGACAAAGACTTCAAGCCATCAGAAGAAGTTCGCGAATTCTTCAAAGCATTTGAAGAGGAGCTTACTAAGCGAGGAACCACATTCCTTGGAGGCAAGTATTGCTCTTAGTGTCCTCATATAAGACATTTGTTTGCTTTCGAAACTATATTAGTAGTCTAAGAAAATACACATGTGTAACAGCGAACCAACGTTGGGAGTGGTACATGTTTGGTTTGTGTGAAATGTCTTAATAAACTTAAGAATAGCATTTTAAAATGATACATGGTTATTTAAAATAGTGTAACTAATTTAAGAGGATGTGGTTGATCATTAAACACTTACACAGGTATAAAATCTACAGGTTTTTAGAAGCGAACATAGAAAAACTAAGACACAGCAAGCATACATAATATTTTTCACTAGTTTTGCAAGCAAATATTTTGCCAGCGAGATTCATCACTGCCGATATTTTTCTTACGTACTAAATTTAAACGTTTTAGTGCGATGTTAAGATATCGCGCTAAAAGGATGTATCATTCTTGCAAAGTAATTCCTCACAAAGTAGGCAGAAACTGTTATTTAAGTTTGCCCTGTCTTTATTTTTGTATATCGGCTTCCAGAAACCTGTCAACTTCGATTAATGCGTTCTGCGTTAATTTATATACCGCAGCCTGTCAAATTATTTATCGCCACATAGTCCAAGGATAAATTACCGCAAACGAAAGAACGACAGTAAAAGTCCTGCATTACGTCTTGCAGCATGTTTCGTGTGGCTAGTGAGCTGAAAATACGTTACGTTATCAGGCCTTTTTGTTGAGATGTTATACGTGAAGCACTTGCAGGTATGCATTGATTTTGTCAATGGACAGTATTATGCCGTGGGGTTTTATTTCAACGCGTAGTTAAAAACACCTTGTATACAGGGCTGTTAGGTCTATCGTCATAGGAAAAATATCGTGAACTTTTCAGGTCTCCACGTGTAGCATGTTAGTGTATCAATTTACGAGACGGCATTGTCAATTTGTTGTCTCAATTCTGCAACATTACTGGAATTGGGGACATATAAAGACTTCATTTTACGTAGTATGTAGGAAAAACCAGAAGTTACTGATAACTAATGAGCCTACTTTACCCTACATGGGTGCAAATAAATTTTATTGAAGTTCTTGAAAGCGTATATTATAGGTAGGCGTTGACATCTCATTGACAGCAATATCGTTATAAATAAAACCAAAAACATAAAACACAGCAAAAAAAAATTAAAATTAAAATACACGAATCACTTACCCGGGATTCTAATTCTGAAAAATTGGTAAAATTAAGCTAGCTTGCAATAAATTGCATCACGGAGGTAGGATTCGGAGCATCAACTTCGGATGTAATCAGCGTAATGTTTTTATTGATAGGGTTCACTAACCTGAAATATTTACTCGGTCATCATTTTTAAAATAAGTGTCTGAGCCACTAAAACACAAAAGTTAACATGGCCTGCTATAACGCCACTTTTGCGAAAAACTTGATGGAAATCGGTTGATTGGTCCCCGAGATATGGCATAAATACATTATTTTATTAAATGGGGCTATTACACAAAATTGCTTAAAAACAGGCATTGTACGCGAATTTTTTAATATATAAAGCCAGCATAAAAAGTTTGATTGAAATGGTTAAATTCTTAAATAGATATGCCAAACATATGAAATTATTTGTATAGCACCCATTTTTAAAATCATTGCCTGGCCCCATTTAAATCACGTAACTTCACGGGGCCTGGTGTAGGTGTGCAAAATTTTGTGGAAATTAGAGGAATTATTGCTCAAATATGACAAAATGTTAAGTTTACTCATCTTTTACTTTCGTAAGTTACAGAACTTTACGTTTGTCTTGTAAAATAGCTCGTTCATTCAGATTCGTCGGCTCGTTCCATTTACGTGTGCCGTGTCCGTTTCCTTNAAGCCGTGTCCGTTTCCTTACGCATGCGTGTGTTGTAGAACGGGCCTAATCTGCGTACCCGTTATTTTGATTCGTTTTTGGTCCATCAACTGCTGCTTTTCGTTTCTCAGAAATTATTTGCATCGCGATTATTTTTTTTAGATTTCCTGCGAAATGTTGTACGGATGGTTTTGTGGAAGATTTGGCCATCTGCTGGTCCGTTTGAATGGCCGTTTTCGGAATTGGTCGCGTGTAGTTTTCGATGGAAGGTTTCCTGCGAGGTTGGAATTTCAGTCAATCAGAGAAAGAGTTGTGGAGTGTGGTGTTGAGAATTGTAGTAGTTTTGTGTATTATTTAGTTTTGAGAAACAGTGGGTACTTACTGGTATTCTACGGTACGAGTACCGTGTAAAGGTGTTACTATTGCAATTAACAGATACTAGGACTAAGCGCAAGATATTCNTATTCTACGGTACGAGTACCGTGTAAAGGTGTTACTATTGCAATTAACAGATACTAGGACTAAGCGCAAGATATTCTCTTGCAGCTGTTACACGTATTTAAAATATGCGTGGTAATTAAGCTGGATTCACAATACAGCGATGCGTTGCGATACGATGCTGAGCGATGATCTACCGGCAGCTGACGCCGTTTGAGATGGTGCTGCTATCTGTTTCACCGGGGGCGAATTTCTTTTTTGGACCTCACGAACGTGAAGAAAAGACACGCGAAAATCTGTTTAATTCGTAGCGTAAACCCACGTGTCGTCTTCAAGATTAAAAAAAAAAAAAAAAAAAGTCTTTCTTAATATTCACCAACACAAACACTTATTGTTATTACTATTCTTTCGTGCAATGCTATCGTCGCCAATTTTCAGCGACGGACAGCTCAACTGCTTCGCCCTTCAGTTCTTCTGTGACCATCGTCGAGGAATGTTCGGATTGTTGGTTCTGGGAGTCTGGGGTGAGATGCCTTCCTGTGTGTGCCGTCTAGAATGTTCGCGAATTTCCTTAATTTTCAATTTTTGGATTTTTTGAATTTTGAGAATTTCCCTTTCGTGTTATTTTTAATTTTTTTTTATTTTTTAGGTTTATAGTTTTTCTGGCTGTATGAGATTCGTTCATTAGGCCACAGGCGCATTTCCCGCCGCATTAGAACAAAGTAAAATCCGCTTCGCGCAGATCGCAACGTGTCGCTGTATTGCGGAACCAGCTCCAGGTACTTGGAAGATGTGAACGTGTTGTCATGTGGGAACTCTCCTTCCAAACAGGCGATAGTGCGGGGACTCCGGACTACATGATCTGGCCGTGGTTCGAGAGGTTCCGCGTTCCGTTCGCGCTGCACGGGTTGGACCACAAGTCTCCAGCCGACAGGCCGCAGGGGAAGGTGGTGAGTTCTCACGACGACCGCACAAACTCAGACACGATTGCTCGGTTCGACCGTTACCGCCGAGACCTGCTCGCGTGGCGTGCCACTTCTGCCGCCTGAGAGCAACAAAGTGTCAGAAAGTGCAGTTTCTCCCGGCGCGGCGGGTCGATACGAACGACCAACTAACGGCTCACAACTAGCATGACGAAAATAGATAAACGCAGTTGACCTCCCGTGGCTCAGTCGGTTGGTGCGCCACCGGTGTGGGGTGCGGGAGGTTCTGGGTTCGAATCCGAGGTTAGGCATGGTTGTTAAGTTAGGTTATAAGTTAGTTTGTAAGCCATCCCCTGATAAGCCTCGTCACCAGCAGCACTTTTGAAGTCCTGGTTACAATTTTTCTTTCGGCCAATTTATATCCTTCCGCCACTGGTTAATACAAACACAGCTACAAGATATTAAACACATTTCACCATACTCAAAACCAAAAGTCCAAGGCCACAATTAAATGTATTTATTGGTTTTTATGTCCGCGAACAGCCAATTAAAGCATATTACTTCTCGCAATCACCACTCTCAAAACTCTTTGACGTTTGTTATTTTTAGTTTGGCGGCCTTGTATTTGCCTTGGTCGTTCTGCTATTTCTGCCGTACCTTAGCGAGCAAGAACAGAAATAGCTGCCTTTTTATAGCAGAAGTAGCAACTGCTACTGCTACCCGAACAACATACAAAACAGTGCTTTCGGCAACACGAACGCGAACTAGCAGAAAAACAGCAGAAATAGTGCTAAACTAGCAGAATAGCAAACCACGCGAACATCACCTTTGAAGGCCTTACAACCTCGTGCTGGTTAGCAAGTAACGTCAGGACTAGTAGGGTAACATAAGTGGTCAATATGGATGGCAGCTTGATTAGTTATGGCACGTGGCCGGGAGAATTTTTTATAAGAACGGTGGGCTAAAGTGTAATAATACAACGTGTTGTGTAAGTTGTATGTTTTCTCGGTGTTTTGGGAATCTCCTTGACTGGCTAAAAAAAGGTTTCCTGAAACGGAGAAAGATTAAATGCCTTGTTGAACGCTATTTCGCGACGTTTTGCACGTGAAAGTAGATGTTCATCAAATTTATAGTTTTCAGTAGAAAATGTAACACTTAAATAAAAAGTATTGCTGCGTGTGTGTGNAGTAGATGTTCATCAAATTTATAGTTTTCAGTAGAAAATGTAACACTTAAATAAAAAGTATTGCTGCGTGTGTGTGTGTGTGTACGTGTGTGTGTGTGTGTGTGTATGTGTGTGTAATCTCGGCGGTAACGGTTGAACCAGCAAAACACTTGTTCGTAAATGGTCTATTCTCTGTTACTTCCAACTTTTATGAAGCCCTGCCAAAGTTCTAGCTTTAGAATATCCCTCCGCCTCATGCAAACAAAACTTAACTGAGCGCTGAGTGTAATTATCTTTGCATAAGAACTATTTATTACTAGGCATTACCAACACACCTATTTTCTCTCTGGTTTTATACATATTAATTATTAATTAAATATTACAATTTTTAAATAAAATATAAGTAAATTGTTATTTTAACCAAAAATAAGATACTTTTATGTTAACAGATGTATGACACGCTTCGATAAAACGCTTTTTTTTTAGGAAACAACCAAATATGTTATACGCGGAATGATTTTTCAAAGGTTTGATTGAAAAAGTGCGAAGAAACAGATAATGGACTATACGACCGAACCGATACGCTGATTCGGTTCAGACAAATATTCGGTTTTCTGGCAAAGTTTTTTTTTGCCCAAAAAGGGTTACGTTGACTCGAATTTATATTTTCTTAAGTGAACAAAATTAGTGTTGTTGCTTTTTCGCGTTTCGTTTGACCAACAAGACATGCGAGTTTGTGTGCATCGACGATGCAGTGGTTACTGTGGATGTGTTCCTTCGAGGCCATCTTCACTGCACTTTCATGCTGTCATCCATCTCTAGTCTCTAAATAGTATAAAACAAAGTCGCCTATCCGCGTCTGTCTGTGCATTCGCTTAGAACTTCTAAACTACTTGATGGATTTTGATGCGGTTTTCAACGTCATTTAGAGAATTTCGTGAGGACGGTTTTGGTGTGTAACACATTTATGTTTAATGTAAGGGTAGTAGAGAAATTTCGAACCGTTTGTAATAAAGTCGTAAAAAACCGTTTTTAGGGCGCTTACATGGCTTGCGCTGACTAAACCATTATAGATACATCAAATCGATGTACTACAGAATTTTAGCTCTCAAAAAGGTCTACAGAAAAGTCCGCAGTAGCATATGTTTATCTTTTAAGGGTGAGCCACAGTAGCCATTTATGTATTTCAAAGTATCGCTGTAAAAACTAAATTATTACCGGGCGAAGCCGGGACGGTTCGCTAGTCGTTTATAGACACTGCATTCCTATCTAACGGGAACCTCCTAACCAACCTATAAAATAGTGAATTATTAGGTGACCAGCTCTCTTAATATTCACACGATATATTCACATGTGTGTGTATNCGCTTAGAACTTCTAAACTACTTGATGGATTTTGATGCGGTTTTCAACGTCATTTAGAGAATTTCGTGAGGAAGGTTTTGGTGTGTAACACATTTATATTTAATGTAAGGGTAGTAGAGAAATTTCGAACCGTTTGTAATCAAGTCGTAAAAAACCGTTTTTAGGGCGCTTACATGGCTTGCGCTGACTAAACCATTATAGATACATCAAATCGATGTACTACAGAATTTTAGCTCTCAAAAAGGTCTACAGAAAAGTCCGCAGTAGCATATGTTTATCTTTTAAGGGTGAGCCACAGTAGCCATTTATGTATTTCAAAGTATCGCTGTAAAAACTAAATTATTACCGGGCGAAGCCGGGACGGTTCGCTAGTCGTTTATAGACACTGCATTCCTATCTGACGGGAACCTCCTAACCAAACTATAAAATAGTGAATTATTAGGTGACCAGCTCTCTCAATATTCACACGATATATTCACATGTGTGTGTATGTGTAAGTCTGAAGTGTACATATTTACAGTAGATGTATACATCTAAGATACTCTTTACTTTTACATTCACAAAGCACGTATATTAAGGTAGTTTCCATTACAAGACGCGTTGGTTAAATAAATTACATATACAGTAATTACGGATTGTAATATTAAAGTGTGTGATGGATGTCGCAGAAAATTGTGACGTGCGAAAGTGCAAAAAAAAAAAAAATGAGAAAAAAAAAATTTTGACGCACATTTCAAATGTAGGTTTCTGCAAAACAAAACAGGTCACTAGCAGCACAACATATGTATGCGTGCGTGTGTGCGTGTGTGTGTGTCAGGGGTGCAACTCTATTAGTCCCATTACTGGATACCCGCCTGCACTTTCTGCCCGATGTGCTGTGTGTTACAGTCCGGTTGGAGAGAGGCCATGCAGAAGACGAAGGCGGTAAACCAGACGAAGCACACCGTCGAGGAACACGTGGAAGCTTGCAAGCTCTGGATGCAGAAGTGAACGGCCTGTCGACGCTGATTGGCTGCCGCGATGATGTACGATAAATGTGGTTGCGTCAATAAAATATTTGCCTTTTTTCCTTTGACGAGTGTGTGTACGTCTCGTTTTCCACTGTTCGTTCGTGATTCTGAGACTCGAGGGAAGTTACTAGCAGTGACACGTCCGGGAAAAAAGTTTTGATTTGTAAGTTGTAAAAACCTGATAACATGAAACAATAAAAAAAGAATTATAAAAATGATTATTATAACACAGGTTGTGGGAAAAAGAAAAAACATGGTGGCCACAACCTTCTGGATAAACCACTGCTCAACATTACAGGAAACACACACACACATCGTGTGCGTGGGGTGTGCCTGGACATAACATACCAGGCACACCCTAACGACACGCAAATTTATTAGTTTAAAATTGTGTTCCTTGAGATTTATTTATCATTGTCGAGTTAAAGCACGCCCGAAGAGCATGCTGGTCAGTTTGGTATACTAAGGGGTTTCGGAACTGATCTGTCCATAGCGTCAGGACTTTCGGCGGGTGTCGCGTGAGTCGGCATTCCTACCAACTCCCCTCAACTCGTCCCGTCAAGGTCTCAGCAGGNGACTCCCCTCAACTCGTCCCGTCAAGGTCTCAGCAGGCTGGCAGCGGCCACAGAGCTGGTGACGTACGGAAGCGAAATTGCGCGGTGGTTACTTTCGCGTGGGCGAACCCGTTCTCTGATTGGCTCCGCGAGANCTAAGGGGTTTCGGAACTGATCTGTCCATAGCGTCAGGACTTTCGGCGGGTGTCGCGTGAGTCGGCATTCCTACCAACTCCCCTCAACTCGTCCCGTCAAGGTCTCAGCAGGCTGGCAGCGGCCACAGAGCAGGTGACGTACGGAAGCGAAATTGCGCGGTGGTTACTTTCGCGTGGGCGAACCCGTTCTCTGATTGGCTCCGCGAGANGGTGACGTACGGAAGCGAAATTGCGCGGTGGTTACTTTCGCGTGGGCGAACCCGTTCTCTGATTGGCTCCGCGAGATTCTGTGAACGGACCTCGCTAAGAGAAAGTCTTGCACCGGCCAACAAAACACTTGTTTGTATAAGGGCAAAAATGTATTCAGTTGCCCCATCAGAAGATTTTGTTGATAAAACAAACCTTGAAAAGCAACGAAATTGATATTTTTTCTCATCTAATAAAACACACGCTCGAATAAACAAAAACCTTTGCGTTGGGCCAAATATTTACACTCTCAACTAAATATTTAGTTGAATCAACTGTATACATGTTTGGTCACTCACTTGATTGTCTTCGTTCGAGAATACAACTTTAGGGATTGTTTGTAATTTTTGTGACAGTTAGGATGGTACGAGTGTGTGTTAGTGCATTTATTGGTGCTTAATAACGGCATAAAAATCNGTAATTTTTGTGACAGTTAGGATGGTACGAGTGTGTGTTAGTGCATTTATTGGTGCTTAATAACGGCATAAAAATCTTTATAAAACAAGTTAAACAGGAAACTAATAAATAAAATTGTAAAACTTTTAATATACATTTACGCACATTGACCAGTGTTAGCAACGTATATACAGGAAAACGTTTCAATTTTATCAGTAGTCACTTAGCTTATGTTACTAAGGCCTACCGCTTGAGCGTAAGTGATTAAGATTCGAATATAGTCTGGGATTTAATTTATTTTATATATTAAACGAAACATTTTAATGCTCATATATGGACCAATCAAATCTTACAGTTTCGGGCAACCAATTAAGGACAACAAAACAATTTATTTTCAACAACAAAATATTTAATTACCCTTACACAAACAATTCANTTATCAGTAGTCACTTAGCTTATGTTACTAAGGCCTACCGCTTGAGCGTAAGTGATTAAGATTCGAATCTAGTCTGGGATTTAATTTTTTTTATATATTAAACGAAACATTTTAATGCTCATAGATGGACCAATCAAATCTTACAGTTTCGGGCAACCAATTAAGAATAACAAAACAATTTAGTTTCAACAACAAAATATTTAATTACCCTTACACAAACAATTAATTTGTTTGCGCCAAACAAACTTAGTTTGATTTAACAAAATATTGTTCTCAGTGCTTGTAGGGGACGCGGTAGTGTGGTGGTTAGATTACTCGCCTCCCACGTAGGTGAACTGGGTTCGATTCCCGTCGGGGCCTCGTTCTCGGATTATCGCACGAGGGAGTCGTGCCGGACGATGACGCTGGTCGGTGGGTTTCCTCAGGGATCTCCCGTTTCCCTCACTCTTGCATTCCCGCACCGCTCCATGTACTCGCCTCGCTTCACTTTCATCGGCTTTCAAGACCTAAATGTCAAGAGCCGCATAAGTCACTCCACTTCTCCACATGTCAGTTCTTGTGTATGATAGGCTACTGCGTGCTGCGAAGTGTAGGCTGGGCTGCTGGCTGGCAAGTAGATTACCAGGCGCTGTGGGGTGATGAGGGAAGCCATTTTGCTGGCGTGTGCAGCTGGAGTTCACGGAATAAGCGGCTGTTTCAGCTCTGTATTCTCAAGTACTCTATACAACAGGGCAAGAGCTCCCCGCGAGAAAGGCAACCAGAGTTACCCATACGTGTGCCAGGTTGCAGCCTACAAGGGGTAATGCTTATTAATCTGGGGTTAGGAACAAAGCGAAATTTCTTATGTGAAAGTTTGGCACAGGGAAAATTTCCACCGCCAAATGCGCAGTGTTCCAAAGAGGTCACTTTTAATTAAAATTTTAAACTATATGAATAAAAAAAAAGATATTACTTAGTTACGAAGTAATATTATATTTGACTTACGATAATTGCAATTATCCTGTTTTTTTTAACGTAGAAAATAGAGAAAATGTGGTATCTTACAGACACTAGTGCTTACCTAGTGACGAAAAATTTCCCTTTCCCAAACTTTAATATTCCCGACCAATAGCAGAAGTAACATTACAAGGAGCTTCGTTTAAAATTGTAACTGACTAAAGCTCCTGTTCGCTGCTCGTGCTGACGTTATGGAATTCTTTACTAAAAGTGATAATCGTGTGTGTTTTTGTAGTCGCAAGAGATGGGTAAAACCATAGGATATGGTGAGGAAGGCCGACTGTTCGTCTTCTGCGCATGCGCCCAACATTGGTCTGCCCCAAACTAACACAACTGTCAAAGTCACATGGTCAACAGCCGTGAACGTATTTATTTATATCTTAATTTTCACAAGACAATCTCTTTTATATTAATTAAATACTTTTGCCAATTTTACTCCTCAAATCTTATCACCGTCATTTACGATAGTCGTATTGGCAGGAGAGCAGTTAAATGTCGGGAGACCAAGACTGGTTTTGCGCAGGTAGCGTGATCACTCTACCCCACATTCTAGCTGCGGGAGAAACGTGTTACTGTGCTTTACCCATACTTGTTATCAATACCTTCTATATCGTAGTACACGATGTTCTGTTCATGGTAAAGTGGGCAGTTTTGAGGCCCTGGTTACCTTTCCCTTTCAGCCATATTTTAATCCTTCTATCGCCTTTTCAAATAAATATTGCCGTGCAAGTAATAAACGCAGTATTTACATTCCACCTCACAAGGAAGTTAACGTCTAAGTCTAAAATAAAATATATCAATTGGCTACTATCCCAAAAGAGAGGGCTTTCAAAAGTGCTCACTTTATCGTGACTATCATATGCCTATTGTTACAGAGNTGGCTACTATCCCAAAAGAGAGGGCTTTCAAAAGTGCTCACTTTATCGTGACTATCATATGCCTATTGTTACAGAGATACCTCTGAATATTTCATGCGCGCCTGGTAGTTAGAGTCGCTGTATCTCATCTTCTCAGCAAGGATTCGTGCGCTTTCTGTGTCGTTCGTTCACTTACCTCTGCGTACGTAGTTCATGAACGCCTGGTAGGGTATATTTTCAACAGACTCACCTCACCTTTTTATATGTATTTTAACTTACGTGTTGTTAAAATTAGTTGCATTAAAACCAGGTATGAGGAAGTGTAAAAATATTTCAAAGCACTTACTTACTTGCTAACGTTAACTGTTTTTCAACCTCAAATGCTATTTTCACGTTGAGTTTGAATGCTATTTATTATTTATTGGCCAAGAGCGTACAAGCAGAATTATTTACGTTCACACTGGTTGTAATGTTTACATTTGTTGAATATGAGAGTTGTGGCACAGAGCATATAATAACACAGAGGTGACACAGCCAGCCGCTTATTACGCGAACTCCGGCCGCACACGCCAGCAAAATGGCGTCGCTGTCCAGCAACATGGCGGAACGCCGCCGGCCAATCAGCGTGCGGTAACCTACTCACCAGTCGGCAAGCCAGCAACCTAAGAAACTATTTCTCTCACTTCAACTTAAAACCAATAAAAAAAAATTTAAGTAGTTTGAAGATAAAGGTAAATAACATTTCCAAGCAAGATATATCAACTTATCATAACGAAACCGAGGTAAAGTACCTCGAAACCAAACAAACAAAAATGAAATAAAAACTATCTTAATAAAAAATATCATAGAAAATAAATCACAACAAAAAAAATACATAGCAATAATCTCATAAACAAAATTATTGAATATTCTCTTAAAAAAATTAAAATAAATCCACCTCTTCTATACTCAACATTAAACCCTGATACTAATTCAGATTCACCCTCAGCAAAATCAAATGGTGTACGATTAGTATCAGCTAAAAAAGAAGAAAACAAACATGAATAGTTTCTGTAACATCGGGTTAGGTACTGCGGGAAAAATCAAAAGACCGAGAGAGGCCGCGGTGGTGAAGTGGCCAGACTACTCGCCTCTCACAAAGGCGAACCGGGTTCGATTCCCGGCGTGGTCGCCCCCCGGATTTCCGTATTTGGGAATCGTGCCAGGACGATGCCACTGGTAGGCCGGTTTTCTCGAGGATCTCCCGTTTCCCCCTCCCTTTCATTCCAGCACCGATCCATACCTAACCTCGCTTCACCCTCATCGGCTTACGAGACCTCGACGTTAAGAGCCGCCCAAATCTCTTCACTCACTCCAGAGGTTGATTTCAAAAGTGCTCGCTTAAGCGTGAACAACCTTATCCAATTTCGCCCGCTGTGTAGGAACTGTAGCCGGGTAAAGTTAATTCTTCTCAGATTAGGAACAAAACGAGTTTTTTATGGGAGAGTTTGGCATAAGGAAAACTTTCGCCGCTAAGTANAATTCTTCTCAGATTAGGAACAAAACGAGTTTTTTATGGGAGAGTTTGGCATAAGGAAAACTTTCGCCGCTAAGTAAGCGCTAGTGTTCCAAAGAGGTCACTTTTAATAACAATTTTAAGCCACATGAATAATAAAAGAGAAATATTTAACTTAGTTAAGTGGTTATTTCATATTTGATTTATGATTATTGCAATTATCCTGTTTTTAACGTAGAAAATAGAAGAAAATCCTGTATACATGCGACACTAGCGCTTACCTAGAGACGAAAAATTTAAGTTGCCAAACTAAAAGCATTGAACTTCCCAACCTGAGTAGGTGATAAACCTTGGTTGGGTCGGGTCTCAATTTAAAGAATACTGATTCGGGAGAGCACTCTTAGAGCACTGCTTCACGCTCTTTCACGCTCTCGCTATGTTAAATTGAGACAACCACTCTCTTGTTACTCTCCAACGGCACGCAGGAGTGACGGTGTGTGGTACAAATATAAAATAACACATTTTTTTCGTGGCCAACATTTTTAAGGGCTTTGCCTACAGCCACGGAGTTTAAATAGGGAATCAGTGTTCAAGACATCCCTTTAAAAATAACTGTTTCGAACAAAAAAAAATTCAACGGAACGCTTATAGAAGAGACTGCTACGTTAATTATTCATTCATTATTTTATGTAAAATGTAAAGTATTAAATTAAAAAAAAAAAACATTAAACACAAGCATATATTCAGTTTTTTCCAATCAGCAAATATGGCGTAAGATATCTTTGGGACATCCCAGATACGTCTACGATATTCTGATGTCCACAGGATATCCTGAATTTATGGGCGCACAGTGTGACATTATTAGCCTAGTAAAGTTTATAACGATGGATGGAAAGTAGTTCTATATCTTAACATTGAATAGAAAGTGTTAGGAAACCATTTGCGATAACTTAAATTATTTCTTTAACTTTATTTTTTATTTATTTATATGCATTAAACATGAGAAGATTTGCAAAATATTTACTGTCCTAATAATATCAGTTTCATTCATTCTTGACCGACGCATAATGACGCCCGTGGCAATGTTACGGCTGAAAATACACAACGTGTCTACAGTAGATATTAAGAAGGGCGTTCAAAAGTGCTTATTTTAGCGTGAACATACTGTATGTATCTTTACCAGTCGGGCGGGACGCAAAGGTAGCGAGCGAGCGACCAAAAAAAAAAAAAAACCAGCGCACCTGCTAAGTTAACCGCTATTGGCATTCTACTGCTCTTACCAGGAGAACATGAGTTATAAAGAGCTTTACATAATAGGTTGTTCGCGGTAAAGTGAGAGCACCGAGGCCCTTCATTCTAAAATAACTATTGCAATGTAAGTAATAAAGACAGGGTGTATATTCCGCCGCACTCGTAAGTTAATTAATATATTTATTATTCCAAATGGGAGAGGGCTTTCTTTCACTTTACCGTGAATTAGCCTTTATACAGTTGGTAATGTGCATAAAAAAAAATTAGTGTGTGTTTATTATTTTACGAAAATCTTTTGCACCGGCAGATGAGGTAAATTAAGCGCGGGAATCTCACACATACATACAGCCAGCAAAGAAAGTTATTAAATTTTAATGCAACCCTAAAATTATATTTAAAAGTAAACAACTAACTAACTGTATACGCTTTCAGTTTAAACATTTTTTATTTTAAAATATTGCCGTATAAATTAATTCATATCTGTATGATTAAATAAATAACGTATANAACTGTATACGCTTCCAGTTTAAACATTTTTTATTTTAAAATATTGCCGTATAAATTAATTCATATCTGTATGATTAAATAAATAACGTATAAATAAATGCGGATATCGACTAGCCAATCACCGAGTGGCCATGCATGTCTGGCCAATCAATCAAATCAATCAACCGCCGCGTGCTACAGGGTATCGTCGTACAGCGACTCAGGTATCAGGCGAGTATGAACAGCACAGAGGTAAGCGAAGCGAGCAGCACAATTCGGCACATCAATGTGTGAGGAGCAGCTATTTGGAAATCTCCTTACCAGGAGAACATGAGATATAAGGAGCTATTATTTGGTTAAAACACGAGGCTAGTTGGTATACCTTACGCTTGGCCAAGATTTTTAGTGCGGTATATTTTAACCTGAACCATGAACCACCCCCGTCCCACAATATGTCTACACTCCCTGCCTGCAGAAGAAATAAGTCAATGCTAGCCACTGGGAGGATAGAACGGAAAACTAAAGAATAATTTGGCTTCCTTTTTTTATTACTTAATATAAGTTATAATTAAATGTTACGAAGAGTTTAAAACGTACGCTAATAGGTAACAGTTCCATTGCGAGACAGAGAGAGCGAGAGAGAGAGAGAGAGAGAGAGAGAGGGAGAGGGATACAAGCTATTAAGCTCTGATGTAATTTTAAAATAGAATTACGTACGGCCTTAGTTTGCAAATTTTCTGTTTTAAAGATGACCATGTTATATAATTTATAAATGTTATAGGATAGACAGAGATGACAAGATAGCCACAATTAAAAATAATAATAATTGTTTGTTACTTTAGTGACTGGTTTTATCAACAAGAAATAAACTAGCTCCCCCCCCCCCCCAAGGGAACACTTAAGTTTAAGTGGTCCATAAAAAAGACCAAGTGTTTCTCAATTACAAAACTTAGCAAGCTGCCCTTTGTGAAACAAGTAAATAATATTCTCAGATTGATTGTGGTATGTTGTTAACATGCGACTAAACGAACCAAACAATGTTAGTACAGAAGAAAGAAAAAAAAGAGTTTTTTCCCTTTTAAAATTTTGTGTTTATTTTCGTTGTGTGCAAACAAATCCTAACAGAAAATTCGTTTTATTAAGGAAAATTAAAGCTTCACATTTTGCCAGATAAATGTTAAGAATCGCTGAATTAATACATTAAAATGGATGTCACGATATATATATATATATATATATATATATAATATTTTATTCATCCAGCTAGCCAGGTGTACACAGATTGGATTATAATTGAAAAGAGCTTATTAACGTCCCCCGGTGTGAAGACTTATCAGTGGACAAGGCTTATAACCTAACCTGTAATCCATGCCTTACCTGGAATTCGAACCCGGAACCTTCCGCACCCCATACCAGCTGCGCACCAACAGACTGCGCCGCGGAAGGTAGGCATGCGTACACGAACATTTCTTGATATTAATAATACTTATGTGGAAGGGTAGGTTTCAGCGGGCAGCCATGCGATTGTACTGAAAAGTCTTTCTGTGCGCTCGGGCGTCACGAAACACGACATCAGTTACAGTGGTGCAAACTTTTCCTGCGCAGTAACTGTTCTCAACGTGAACGGACCATTCCTAGACACCTGCGAAGTTCACGTTATTATTTAAGGACAGGCTGAACTCCAAGTTAACTGAGCACGGGATGATCTGTTTGGCCCATACGGAGGTTCCCTCTGTTGTACGGATCAGGTGAGGTTGGACTCGTGCTGGCAGTGGTTGACTCCGCATGCTGGAGGAGGCTCGGAGAGATTCCCCCTCTTGCTGAGGAGCCGGGCGGTGAGCAGGGCACTGCTCCGGGAGGCGTACCCCGAGATGACGTCAGGGGTGTGGGTAGTGCTCCGGCCAGACCACACGCTTGGTAAACTGAGTGCTAGGATCTCAGGACTCGTGGTAGGACATGCTCTGTGCGATCTGGTAAATCAGATCGGGGCTACGCTCGGTGCGGCCTAATGAACAGGTCGGAGCTACGGATTTGGTCAATTTCGGTAAGCGCTGGCCATGTCTGCGTTGAGAGGGCGTGATCCCTCTTCCCCGCCTACTGGGAGGCTGGGGTGCAGTAAGGCCTCACGGCTAAGAGCGCCCCGTTAACAAATAAAAGCACGGCTTCGGTTGTGTCTCATATATAGTGTCTATAAGGCAGTCTATCCTGACACCGAAAGACAAATCAAATGTTGCACGTCTCTAAACATCCCATTTCACGAAGGCCACGGTAGAGAGTCCGGTCAACCTCGGCATGCTGTCACTGCAGCAGCTGACTCAAGATAGGAACGAGTTAATTTCGCAACAGGGTAAGAGCATTGTTCTTATGGGCGACGTTACGTAATCGCCGAAGTTCCGTCGCTGCAGCGCCTATGCTTACTGAGCGCTGCCGCGGAACTTTGTTAGTAGTAGTTAAAACGTTGTTCAGGAGCAGTGCGTTTATAAAGACTTGCGAAATTCAATTAGTTTCCACAGCGTCGTGAGGCGAGCACGTTGTCGTAAGAGGAGATACGTTTCAAGACCTGTTTCCAGGAATATCGGTTCTTTCGACTGCGATGTTATGAAGGACGATGATGCGTTTGTGAAGCAAGTTACTGCGGCTGAAGAGAGTTTCATTGTACTGAGTTTTATGTACAGGTTCGCTTTGCAAGGAATGACTGCACACACTGGATCTGGTATTCCGGCTTCTCAACGATTGTCTTCCACGTAGAGGTATGTCACAAGAGTATCAGTACCAGCGACGCTGCGAAAATTGAGCCGACTCGTCGTTATGGGTATACTTCTTCCGCCGAATTGTATTCTTGAGTTTTTCTAGCTCGTTTATATTTTTAAAAAAGGAAATTCTGAAAGTACCCCTTTCAATAACTAGCTGTTGACCATACACAGTAGTATAGGCGTAACGACTTATTTACGAACTCGTATTTCTGTTACAATATTGATTTTTGTCAAATTTCGGCAGGGTTAAAATTGTGAAGTAATATGAGTTCGTCGTTCAGTCGTTGTGCTTGTACCGCTGTATAAGGTTAAGTTTAATATTTCGCCTACTAATGATTTGCACGTAANATGCTTGTACTGCTGTATAAGGTTAAGTTTAATATTTCGCCTACTAATGATTTGCACGTAATGTGCAATGTTTTTTTTTTTTTTTGCTGAACGACTTACAAACTCGGCACACTTGTGGCACCTAGAGAGGACACGCATGCGCACACACATAACATGGCCACCCTACGGATACTCTTGAACATCGTGAAGGTGCTTGGGACTATCCCGCACATGTCCTGTTAAATCTGTGNAGATACTCTTGAACATCGTGAAGGTGCTTGGGACTATCCCGCACATGTACTGTTAAATCTGTGCTACAGCCCATGGGCATTCTCTCGTAGTCCAAATGCCAACTCTCCTGGTGTCCCAAAGTCATACTGGCAAGGGCAGTGACTTTTTTCGAAGGTTCTTTTAAAAAGTGCTTACTTTATCGTGAACAGCCTTAATTTAGCTGACTGAACGTGAGGTTGATTGATTTTCTTTCGTCTTCTGTCCAACAANACTTTATCGTGAACAGCCTTAATTTAGCTGACTGAACGTGAGGTTGATTGATTTTCTTTCGTCTTCTGTCCAACAATGACTCACTGATCGCAAGCAGAATTGTCAAAGTCACATGGTCTGCTGTTGTAATGAATGTGTTTAGGATTTTTTTTTTCAACAGACCCACCCTTTTAAAAAATATAATATTTTATAGGTTCTTCACGGTAAAGTGTGCACTTTTGAGCTCCTAGTTACTTTTTTTCCTATCAGCCATTTTTTATCCTTTCACCACTTCTTAAAATAAATATTGCAATGTTTATAATATTCACAGTGTATTTATTTCACTGGACTCGAAAGTTAACGTCTAATGATATAATAAAATATATTTATAATTCCATTTGAGAGGGCTCCAAAAAGATCTAACTTGACCGTAAATAGCCTATAACTGATTAGCTTTACTAAAGCTAGATCAGAGCATGTTTTTCAAACTCAAATGAATAAATGTGTGCTTCTAAAAATCTTTATAAATTGACTAATCATTAATAATGTCCAAATTAATGACTAATCAAAATGAAAAAAAACCTGTGCACAAGCTGTTTATTTTAAGGCTGAATCCCCGAACACATACGTGATAGCATTTAAAATTATATTATTACATGCTTCATGCTCCGTATCGCTTCAGTGGTAACCCGCGGAGCGCACTGAGATTTACAAAGGCAAGCCGCCGCGCGTGCCAAATAAGTATATCGGGAATCACCCGCTCCCGACCTTGAGCAGATTTAATTACTGGTGTTATGATGCAAGAATGTTCTTGTCATTGCCCTAGACTCTCTTGACGTGACTCGGGGATGCGAGGAACCTTCTAGATCGGGCCAGCGAGACTACTTAAGCTGTGACGGGTCTCCGAACCGACAGTCTATAGAGTGAAGTAAGCGGACTGCGAGCATTGGTAAAGTGGAGAGTGAGTGAGTTAAGATGTTAGGCGGCTCTTAACATTGAGGTCTTGAGAGCGGAGAGCAAGGCTGACGGACGGGTCTATTAAACTGGATGTGTGAGTGACAGACCATTGTAATGATGGCAATGTACAGATTGAATATGTGTAAATAATGAGGGTGAAATAAGTGACTGTAAACAATATAGACAAAATGATAAGGACTAATTTATTGAGATATACATTAAATATTGCGCTCATAGAGAATAAAAAAATTACCATTGGCAACAGGTAGTTTAATGTTGTAAATAACAGCTATATGAATAAATAAAAAAATCAAATTTATTGCTTTTATTTTTATTAAAACCTACATTCCTCACAATTTTATTTAATTTTCAATTGTCATGTGATTTGGAAATTACGCTACATAGTCAAGACTCATGCGTGAAATATGTTGAATTTTTCCTCCTTTACAAGATAATGTTATTGAAGAGGAATATAAAAATAATACATGAATAATGATAAAACTGAAATGCCACTTCAGAGTTACAATGGTCAATAGAGGGTTGAGCAGATACCAATGAGAATTAAAAAAAACCTTATGCCGTAACAACAACAACAACAACAACAACAACAACAATCGCAAAGCAATAATTTCTTTTACTTATTGATTCTTCTGAAAATAAACTCGGGTCGTCAGTATGCACCCACATTTCCATTTCATTATTTGGTTGGGATGTTTGGCCTTTAGCCCAGTACCTGCCTGCCATGGAGAATCTTCTCCGCTGTTGGCAAATATCATTTTCTTCAGAAGGTGTTGGCAAATATTACTTTCTTCAGATGTGCGTTCCCTTTCTACGAACTCTTGACAGTAACTCCGAAGCGTTCTCCATTTATGAAACAAAAAGATATCTTTGTTTGTTTTGACTGGGCGTTCGTCTTCCACATCCACATTTTTAATATACTCATCGCAATGTGTCACTGTATTGTGGAACCAGTTAAAGGTTGGTTCACAATTTAAAAAAAATGGACACAGCATAGGAGATAACAGTAGAACATTCGCGCGACTTGAAATCTTGTGCGGAATTGATTCTCAATAGAATACTTTTGTATTATTTTTAGCCAATTAAATTTTGTAACAAGTGTGATGTCAGTCCTGTGTTGGAAAAATTGTTTTAGTATTTTGGTTGTCTTTAAGAACATAAAAGGTATTTTAGTGATAGAACAGTGTTTTAAAATAATTAGGATTTTTCTGCTTTTCTTTAAAATTTATGCTTTTGCGATAGTTAAAGATGTGCATAAACTTTAAAAATTTCTGTTATAATAGAACAGGCGACAGTGTACTTTGTTCTGAATTTATATATTATGGCATAACTTCTTTGCACATAAAGCACATTGCGGATGTGACGGAATTCGGCCTACGCGAAGTGGCAGGTCTCGGATCCCCCTATGGGAGGCCAGCATGCAAACCGCTTAGCCACTGATCTCTTCCCCTTTCAGTACGNTGGCAGGTCTCGGATCCCCCTATGGGAGGCCAGCATGCAAACCGCTTAGCCACTGATCTCTTCCCCTTTCAGTACGGGCTGCGGAAGTGGTAAAAGTTTCCCGCGTCTTCTCCCTGAAATTAAATTGAAATGAGGCCTACATGATCTACTTGCTTCATGCGTATGTATATGTGTACATACTATCAACATAATCAGCTTTGCCAGTTTATGTGATTTGTAAGTTGCACTTTCTTCTGTAATCGCCCAATCAAACCAATGACAAATTAAATTTATTGAGTACAAAGAAACAGTGTATCAACTTATCGTAAATGCTTTTTAGGCAACCACTCTTGACTCCCCCTGTCCACCAGGTTAACGAACTTCGGCACCTTTGTGTTTGTNGTAAATGCTTTTTAGGCAACCACTCTTGACTCCCCCTGTCCACCAGGTTAACGAACTTCGGCACCTTTGTGTTTGTGTGTCGTTGCTCAAGGATGCTTCCAGAAATAACCGAACTTCAGAGTATGAACATTGGTATTAGCGGTAGTCAAAATTCCGCATTTAATCTGGGAGGGCAGGCGAATTAATTTATATAGTGTTAGTACTGGCTCAGACATTCACAAGCGTATGTACTTGGGCTGCAGTTCCATTAGTCCCATCACTGGATACTCATCTGCATTTACTGCCTGGATGTGTTGCATGTGTGGTTGCAGTCAGCTTGGAGAGGGGCCATGGAAAAAAACCAAGGCAGTGATCCAGGCCAAACACACAGTAGAGGGACATATTGAGGCTTGCAAACGGTTACGACACTGAACATCGTTTAATACCGTTTGTTTACGTGATGATGGACAACAAATGTGACTGCAAGAATAAAAAAATGTGCTTGTCCTTTACGAGTGTGCAAGTTACATTCTTACTATCCTTTCAGATTCAGTCTTGATAAGATACTCCCAGGATGTGTCCAGTAGAGTTAACCTATAAATTGTACTAAAATTAATAAAAATAATTTCTTAATAATTTTTTTTTCTCTTCAAATTTTATTAGCTTTCTGAACATTTACGTTGTGGGANTTAATAAAAATAATTTCTTAATAATTTTTTTTTCTCTTCAAATTTTATTAGCTTTCTGAACATTTACGTTGTGGGAATGATAGGAGGTAATTATGACCCTTACGATGTGTAACCGCATTATATAAAAAACAATCACCTACATTGTACATAATNTTAATAATAATAATTTCTTAATAATTTTTTTTTCTCTTCAAATTTTATTAGCTTTCTGAACATTTACGTTGTGGGGATGATAGGAGGTAATTATGACCCTTACGATGTGTAACCGCATTATATAAAAAACAATCACCTACATTGTACATAATNATGATAGGAGGTAATTATGACCCTTACGATGTGTAACCGCATTATATAAAAAACAATCACCTACATTGTACATAATAATTATAGAAGGAAAAGTCAAAATTAATTACATGCAATATAACATAACATTTTTCATTAGTGGTTCCAGTTTTTATGTAAAGGTAGTAATGAAATCTTTAACGTAATTGCTCTCCTTGTGACGAGTCATTTAAATAATTGCTTACAGAGATTGCCTATGCAGACACTGCCTTTGCTCTTCATGTGGCATATTACACAAACGGTACTCAGAAGAGAAAGTGTGGTGTGACATGCACAATCATGCCATGATGAATAGGTATGCTGAGAAGATGCACAAGCCAGCAGCGCATGTACAACTGGTGGAGTTTGAGAGAGGCTAGATAATGAGCCACTGGTCATTTGGACTTCTCACTTTACATCCAGATTGTGTCAACGAGTGATGGACACATGAAAGTACTTAAAAATGGTAGATAAGTTCTGGGAGACATCCAACAGANGTACTTAAAAATGGTAGATAAGTTCTGGGAGACATCCAACAGACAACCAGAACAGAGGAATTATGTAATTATCAGACAGGCATGAACAGCGGCTTCTTTGTCCCCGATCCCGCGACATATGGCATCTTCACAAGAAAGCAGTCTGTTAATCTCAAGAATTTCCCAATGTGTAGTACAGGCGAATCTGCGATACTGACAATTTTGCGGTGGTGTCAGCAGAGAGCACATTTGAATGCTATGAAGTAGCGACATGATGTCTTTATTGACGACTCAAAACATTTCTTCAGAAACAGATGACCACTGAGAGTTTCGATAACTGCACAATCACTACATGGTAGAGCATCATCAACGTAACTGCGGAGAAGGAACCACCACTTCCCAACTGAATGCTACAGGATAGGCTGTTCAGAGTCAAGTGAGCACTTAAAATCAACATTTCAAAAAATTCACGGACTGTAATTACACATATGCTACAGTAGACACTTACATGCAAGCTCTCAGTTACATTGGCAGTAAACTAATAAATAATTCTGACACTCGGGATTGTATTGTGAGCATAATTTTCAAATTGTTGACAACTGAAGTCGGTGTTCCTTGTTTTATACATTAAAGCGATTAAGCCCGTGGAAATGTTAAATTTACGTATCCTGGAAGGACACAAAATAAGCAGGGCTTTCAAAAATGCTCAGTTTACTGTGAACAGCATAAACTTGACTTGCTTTTTCCTTGAGTGTAGATGCGTACTTCAGCTCAAGATTCAATTGTGGCCGAGTGTCCATCTGCCTTCAAATGTTGCTCACTTCTGATTGTTTATTTGTGCAGGACGTACGTCGACAAACTGTGGAAGATACGCAGTGTACTTCCAGTGTGTTGTGATACAGTGCAAAAAAAAGATGTGTCCATCACATCGTTCATAGATAACCACTTTTGGGGAATGCTACTGTAATGGAAAAAAATTGTTACTTCCTCCAATTTTATCAGTCAAATACACACTTCAGTAAGGATTTAAACATGTGCATTAAGATCAGAAAGGGATATTTTTTTGCAAAAAGTATTGCATGGAAAAAATTAAATTTTTATATATTAATATCTACCATTTATCACTTGAGATATCACGACATTTATAGTTACTTATATACAATTATTTTCATCCTCTGCTCAACAAGTATTTTTTACCTGCTAGGGGAGTAGCATACAACTTAACCTTACATTTACAAACAAAATGCATCTTATAATCCCAAGTTACCTCAAGAACTTCGTGCAATGTTGAAGGATAAGATAATCCAAATTAAATAATGTTAAAAACTAAGCATTTATTGTCAACAACTATACAAAGGAAGTTTATGGACACAGCTCACTAGTAACATAATGATGAACAATTAACTATGTTATGATGAAAGTCAGCACAGAAAAAATAACATGGTAAAAACAACATTATCTGATAACACAAACAATAGCTGCTAACGGTATTCTCTGCTTTAACCAGTGGACAAATTCCCCTCTGCAAACTGTTTGGACATTAACAACACAATTTCATACCAAAAAAAGATTACGTACACATATTTTCACCTAAACCAGTGGCATCCAACTTCAGTTGATACATACATACAAGCATTTTTTTACAATTAATTTTCACAGAATTACATTTGATGTAATCACAATAAAAGTTAATTATATTACAC
This sequence comes from Clitarchus hookeri, assembly GCA_002778355.1. Classification (NCBI taxonomy): domain Eukaryota; kingdom Metazoa; phylum Arthropoda; class Insecta; order Phasmatodea; family Phasmatidae; genus Clitarchus; species Clitarchus hookeri. The sequence continues at coordinate 242,188 of NQII01002676.1, forward strand.
TAGACACTACAGTATACGTCTTTTTAAGTTGGTATTGGACAATGCAATGACGTGAGGTATTGAACACCAATGTTGTTATACCAAGGCACAGATAATGCTAAGATCAGTATACATAATTCGACTAAGTTATCTTGAGAGTTTTACTGTATTTCCAGTCTGCTGACACAATTTTTCTCCGTTGCATCAGCATTCTAAGTCTTCTCCTGCCTGCACTTCTAATCCTACCCTGGCATTACTAATGGTGTGCTCCCCACATATTTATTTGTACTCTCTTTATACAGTCCATTCATGGTTACTCCACACTTCTCTGAAGCCCTGCTCAAGTTCTGCTTCCAGAATATTCCTCTACAAAGCCTAACCACGTCTAGGAAATTACACCAAAGGGACAATGCACCATGTCCGTGCGCAACAAAGTCCAATAATATTTTGCATTACAACTATTTTTTGCTATAGAGCGTCTCACACTTAGACTGCATTGTGCGGTGTAATAACTATTCACTTGTTTTTTTTTTTTTAATACATGATTTGTCGTTAACGCTGTCCTTGTTCCCGCGGCGACCACTGTAGCCTGATAAGTTATCTTTTTGCAGCCTCAAAAAAAAATGCCATTTTCATTGTATGCGCGCCATGCAATTACAATGATAGGGTTTCTCACAGGTTTCAAAGGAGCCGCTTAGCTTTGCGTCGCAGGATTGGATTCTCCTAGGTTGTCAGGGAGGTAAACGGATAAAATTCTCTTAATCACGCAATTTCCTTCGGCACCCATTTGTTACTCAGCCTGCCAGTTGCGTCGCAAAGCTGGAGTGATCTGGCAACGGTGCGCGCCATTCTCACTNCACCCATTTGTTACTCAGCCTGCCAGTTGCGTCGCAAAGCTGGAGTGATCTGGCAACGGTGCGCGCCATTCTCACTGCACTGCAATCTAAGAGTGGGTTGCTCTCTAGGCGTTACCAACACAACCTGTTTTCTCACTGTTTTTCTTAATATTAATTACAAATAAAATATTTTAATTTCTAGATAAAATAGAAATTAAATTTNTTTTAATTTCTAGATAAAATAGAAATTAAATTTCAATTTAACCAATGATAAGGTACTTTTATGAACACAAGTAAAAGATGCTTTTGATACGTGGCATATTAAGGAAAGAACAAAACGTGTCGTACATGGGGTGATTTTTTTTAAAGGTTCGTGAAGAAACCGTGAATAGACTCTAGCTATCTGGGCTCAATCGTAGGAAGACTAGGCAAACACGATAAAATCTAATTACCTAAAAGATAAGTTCAACACATGTCGAAATGCCAGGCACTTCGACCACAATCAATCAAGTACAAAGCACTTCCATACAAATTACACTATAAGGTACATCACTGGCATCGGGGCCTTTTTTTTTGTTAAGGAACGAGGGAAAGTTCTTGTGGAGAAATTAGTGTACCTGGTGCTGCAAAAAGTAACCCCCTTCTCAAAATTTAGTTTTGAAATCAATTTGCACATTTTAACACAAAATACTTCATCATACCCGTATAAGCAGCAGTACAATTTAACATTATCGTTCACGTTATACTGCTTTGTCGCAAAGTTTCTGGTGCCCACTAGTAAAGCTACAAGGGGGGGAGGGGGAGGAAATGCTCCATTGCCCACCCGTTTTTTTTCCCCCTATGTCCTAGACCAGTGGTTCCCAACCTGGGGGCGATCGCCCCCCGGTGGGCGATTTGGGTTCTAAGGGGGGCGATATANACAACCAGAACAGAGGAATTATGTAATTATCAGACAGGCATGAACAGCGGCTTCTTTGTCCCCGATCCCGCGACAAATGGCACATTCACAAGAAAGCAGTATCTTTGTCTCAAGAATTTCTCAATGTGTAGTACAGGCGAATCTGCGATACTGACAATTTTGCGGTGGTGTCAGCAGAGAGCACATTTGAATATTATGAAGAAGCGACATGATGTCTTTATTGACGACTCAAAACATTTCTACAGAAGCAGATGACCTCTGTGAGTTTCGATAACTGCACAATCACTACAAGGTAGAGCATTTAGGACGGAGCATCATCAACGTAACTGCGGAGAAGGAACCACCACTTCCCAACTGAATGCTACAGGATAGGCTGTTCAGAGTCNGTAACTGCGGAGAAGGAACCACCACTTCCCAACTGAATGCTACAGGATAGGCTGTTCAGAGTCAAGTGAGCACTTCAGATCAACATTTGAAAAAATTCACGGACTGTAATTACACATATGCTACAGTAGACACTTACATGCACGCTCCCAGTTACATTGGCAGTAAATTAATAAAATTAGTTCTGACACTCGGGGCTTATATTGTGAGCATAATTTTTAAATTGTTGACAACTGAAGTTGGTATTACTTGTTTTATACATTAAAGCGATTAAGCTCATGGAAATATTAAATTTACGTATCCTGGAAGGACATAAAATAAGCAGGGTTTTCAAAAGTGCTCAGTTTACTGTGAACAGCATAAACTTGACTTGCTTTTTCATTGAGTGTAGATACGAACTTCAGCTCAAGATTCAATTATGGCTGAATGTCCATCTGCCTTCAAATGTTGCTCACTTCTGATTGTTTATTTGTGCAGGACGTACGTCGACAAACTGTGGAAGATACGCAGTGTACTTCCAGTGTGTTGTGATACAGTGCAAAAAAAGATGTGTCCATCGCATCGTTCATAGATAACCACTTTTGGCGAATGCTACTGTAATGGGAAAAAAATTGTTACTTCCTCCAATTTTATCACTCATATACACACTTCAGTAAGGATTTAAACATGTGCATTAAGATCAGAAAGGGATATTTTTTTGCAAAAAGTATTGCATGGAAAAAATTAAATTTTTATATATTAATATCTACCATTTATCACTTGAGATATCACGACATTTATAGTTACTTATATACAATTATTTTCATCCTCTGCTCAACAAGTATTTTTTACCTGCTAGGGGAGTAGCATACAACTTAACCTTACATTTACAAACAAAATGCATCTTATAATCCCAAGTTACCTCAAGAACTTCGTGCAATGTTGAAGGATAAGAAAAAAATCCAAATTAAATAATGTTAAAAACTAAGCTAAATAACAGTTGTTGATATGTTTCCTTCAAATACCTGTGTCGACACTAGTAACATAATGATGAACAATTAACTACGTTATGATGGAAAGTCAACACAGAAAAAATAACATGGTAAAAACAACATTATCAGATAACACAAACAATAGCTGCTAACGGTATTCTCTGCTTTAACCAGTGGACAAATTCCCCTCTGCAAACTGTTAGGACATTAACAACACAATTTCATACCAAAAAAAGATTACGTACACATATTTTCACCTAAACCAGTGGCATCCAACTTCAGTTGATACATACATACAAGCATTTTTTTACAATTAATTTTCACAGAATTACATTTGACGTAATCACAATAAAAGTTAATTATATTACACTAGACACTAAAGTATACGTCTTTTTAAGTTGGTATTGGACAACGCAATGACGTGAGGTATTGAACACCAATGTTGTTATACCAAGGCACAGATAATGCTAAGATCAGTATACATAATTCGACTAAGTTATCTTGAGAGTTTTGCTGTATTTCCAGTCTGCTGACACAATTTTTCTCCGTCGCATCAGCATTCTAAGTCTTCTCCTGCCTGCACTTCTAATCCTACCCTGGCATTACTAATGGTGTGCTCCCCACATATTTATTTGTACTCTCTTTATACAGTCCATTCATGGTTACTCCACACTTCTCTGAAGCCCTGCTCAAGTTCTGCTTCCAGGATATTCCTCCGCCTCTTGCAAACAAAGCCTAACCACGTCTAGGAAATTACACCAAAGGGACAACGCACCATGTCCGTGCGCAACAAAGTCCAATAATATTTTGCATTACAACTATTTTTTGCTATAGAGCGTCTCACACTTAGACTGCATTGTGCGGTGTAATAACTATTCACTTGTTTTTTTTTTAATACATGATTTGTCGTTAACGCTGTCCTTGTTTCCGCGACCACTGTATCCTGATAAGTTATCTTTTTGCAGCCTCAAAAAAAAAATGCCATTTTCGTTGTGTGCGCGCCATGCAATTACAATGATAGGGTTTCTCACAGGTTTCAAAGGAGCCGCTTAGCTTTGCGTCGCAGGATTGGATTCTCCTAGGTTGTCAGGGAGGTAAACGGATAAAATTCCCTTAATCACGCAATTTTCCTTCGCCACCCATTTGTTACTCAGCCTGCCAGTTGCGTCGCAAAGCTGGAGTGATCTGGCAACGGTGCGCGCCATTCTCACTGCACTGCAATCTAAGAGTGGGTTGCTCTCTAGGCGTTACCAACACAACCTGTTTTCTCACTGTTTTTCTTAATATTAATTACAAATAAAATATTTTAATTTCTAGATAAAATAGAAATTAAATTTCAATTTAACCAATGATAAGGTACTTTTATGAACACAAGTAAAAGATGCTTTTGATACGTGGCATATTAAGGAAAGAACAAAACGTGTCATACATGGGGTGATTTTTTTTAAAGGTTCGTGAAGAAACCGTGAATAGACTCTAGCTATCTGGGCTCAATCGTAGGAAGACTAGGCAAACACGATAAAATCTAATTACCTAAAAGATAAGTTCAACACATGTCGAAATGCCAGGCACTTCGACCACAATCAATCACGTACAAAACACTTCCATACAAATTACACTATAAGGTACATCACTGGCATCGGGGCCTTTTTTTTTGTTAAGGAACGAGGGAAAGTTCTTGTGGAGAAATTAGTGTACCTGGTGCTGCAAAAAGTAACCCCTCTTCTCAAAATTTAGTTTTGAAATCAATTTACACATTTTAACACAAAATACTTCATCATACGCGTATAAGCAGCAGTACTATTTAACATTATCGTTCATGTTACACTGCTTTGTTGCAAAGTTTCTGGTGCCCACTAGTAAAGCTACATGGGGGGAGGGGGAAGAAATGCTCCATTGCCCACCCGTTTTTTTTCCCCTATGTCCTAGACTGATATAGGCTGTTCACAGTAAAGTGAGCACTTTTGGGGCCCTAGTTATGTACTTGAAAATTGAGCTCTAGCTGAATACTTGCTGGCAGCTTGAACGCAGCTCAAAATATATTTTAGGCTTGAAAAATTTAAGCCTCTATGCCAATGGCACGTCATTCGGCCAGCAACCGACGAGCGAGTGTTTTACTGTTTACATAATACATTAACACGTTGCTCATTAATGAAACACATTTTGAAAAGGAGTGTTCTGGTTAAAATTACTCCTCAGAACTGCAAATATGAACACAGATATACCATCAAAACCAAAATATTATCTTTATTGTAAATTTTTGTTTTTGTGTAATAAAGTTATAATTGAGCTCGAGCTTGTCTCAAAGCTCTGGAACGTTCAGTTGGCTCGCTCAGGCACAACTTTTAAGTATAAATCCTCTTGCATGCAATTTCAATTTTGTGTTAAATGTTTAAGTGGAGTAGAGAGATTTTGGAAGCCCTTAAAACCAAGGTCTTGAAAGCAGATGAAAATGAAGCGAGGCGAGTACGCAGCAGCACCAGAATACAAGGACGGTGGAAATGGGAGATCCCTGACAAAACCCACCAACCGATGCCATCGTCCGGCACGAATCCCCCACGTAAAAATCCAGGAGTGACCCTGTCGGGAACCGAACCTGGTTCGTTCAGGTGGTAAATGCCAGTAGAGAACCCTTTCTTGGACACCCTCTGATTTAACACTTCTCTGCAGTTTACACATACATAATTTCTTTGGTCTCTTACTGTTTCTACTATAAAATTTTATTTTTTTACATTTTCCTGCATTTTGCAACACTTCTTCCTAGTCCTTCAAAAAGTGCGAAAGTGTTCCAACTGCACTTTCTAATACGACGTGCAAGTAAAACCTTGTAACTATCGTAAACCGCACAATTGTTTAGCCAAACTACAAAATGGTATACTATGTCTTGGCTATAAAGGCAACATTTTGACAACTGGATGACAGGCAAAAACCATAACTTGGTAACAACATCGCAATAAATGACAAAATTTGCTATGCTTGCTATCAGCTGGTTCGTAACTTTTGCTTCTGTATGAATTCATGTTGGCAGCACTTCCTGAGAGTAGTGCACACAAAATAAATTTAAGATCCCCACTAACGCAAATAAACTTTCAGGTAAAGAGGTATTTATGACAAAGGGAGGTCAGGTACATACGTGGGATATAATTTTACTCTGAAGATGTTTACCTAATGAATTAAATTAATATTCCACGCAATATCAGTTTAATTTTAGGCCAGAAATAACCATGTAAAACTCCTAAAGCTTATTGAAAATCTGTACTGCCATCTTTGTACAATATATTCTAACATATGTTAGGGCATGCATGTGTTGTGTTGGTAAAAAAAGGTTTTATGCTTTTTAAATATATTTTATATTGTCTTCATAAATTAACTGCAGTGATGTTTGTACTTTTCTGGTAATGTGAATGAAAATGGCAATTCAGCTGTGATCACTGAACATCAGGTTATGTAGGCAGTAGACAGAGATCAGAAAAAAAAAAAACTGATTTTACTCACAAATTCGGCATTTCATAATCAACTCTCTCGACAAATATGACTGCAGCAAGAAACCAAAATACCAATTTTTTCTCCAGACAATCACAAAAGTGTGTGTGTGTGTGCGTGTGTGTGTGGGGCATGCAACTCTTTCTCATACTTAACCAAACAATTAAAAGAAAGTACAGTAAAATTTCTCTTGTTTGCAGTTTGTATACAGCATATTAAAGTTGTGGGGGAAAAAAAAAAAAAAAATTATATTATTTGAACTTAAGAAAACACTTGAAATCATTCTAATTTAAAATAGAATCTTTAATTTTACAAGAAAAATTTTAAAATTAAGGTTTTACAAATGCACATTGTGGCAGTTCCTTTTTCTGCAAATATTTCACACTGTCGGAAGCACGTGTACATATGAAACCTCGCTGTCCTGGCTGACAGCATCAAACTTTCTGTGGTACATGTCAACAGCTGACAGCAAACAGAACACATCAGGGCTGCCACATTTTTTCATTTGAAAATTACCTGTTGTTTTCCTGTTTTTCCTCACAAAAATAATTTTTTCACTCTTCCCTTTGGCTTAAAACGTATTTTTTAGTCACAATAGACTCATTTACATCATCGTACACTATTACACCACACTATTTCTCTGACCAAACAAAATGACTCCCTACATAGATTGCAAATAAAAATGTCTAAACATTTTGTCCAAAATCATCAAAAAAAATTTTATACTGGTCTGATAGCGGTGTAAAATTGATGACAGGAATGCAAAAAATAGCTATATCGTGGCATTTCCTCACATTTTCCTGTTTTTCAGATTGGCAACTATGACATACGTGTCAGAACCACTGAGGAAGATAACCATATACACTGGCAGTATGTATGCAGTTTCTTAGAACTGTCAAAAAAAAAGCTTTGTAGTTGAAATGGACAATAAACAGAACCAAGCCTCAATGCCAACAACCAAGGATGGTACAAGATTCATGGATTTGGGAAGTACAGAATAATCTTTTATTAACATGTTTTTTCCAACTATTCGTGTTGACGTGTGACGCTTATTCGACACAGATACAAACACGACTTTGCCTCATCTTTACGTACCATCACGTCCCTAGATGCAGGGGCACCCACGGACACGTCAGCCAAGATCGTTTCGCCCTTGTGTCAGACATCACGCCAACCCCCTCACCTGTGAGAGAGGTTAGCCAAGCAGCCCCGTTAAGTGCCTAAGCTCGCGCATCAGAGGCAACCCAGAATTACAGAGACGTCTAGTTCCACCACAGACCGAGGGATTGCGCTAGTGAGCGCAGCTCCGCCCACGGGAGGAGAAGCTACCTAGCCACATCTACTCTTGTTCAGTTTAAACCCAGGTCCCCTACACCTGGTTAACGTAGTTTACTTCCGTTCAGTTCCTGGTTAGTTAGGAGATAGTACGGGCCACCGTGTTTATTCCTTACAAAATAAATACGTTTTCTAACAAACCTCAGAGTACTGATTCTAGCGTGACTGTGTTTATAACTGCTGTAGACGTCTGCCCACCTGGCGAAAGCAGGAGACTGCGTTTATACAACCCATTGCCGAACCTAGAGTAGGACTGCGAGCTCCCTTAACCGGACGCACGTACATCGCAAACACACCCATACTGGGCCACCCATACTGTGCACCTGGCGTGTAGTACGGTAGAGCCACAACTACTAGTCACACATCCACAAGGCGGGTAGTCAACCAGCCCAGCTGACTCATTCCATCCATCACGCTGAACTGTCGCCGGTTGGAGTAATCGGGTACGACTCTGGTTGGCTCGGCCTCGGCTTCGTTATACACCTAGCCAGGGATCGTTGCCTGCTCTCCTTTCGTGAGGCTGACTTTAGTACCTACCTGTATGCCTTATACCCAAAGGAGTGGTGCGGAGTGGCAAGCTAGGTAGACAGCTATTGCCTCTGAATTCAATGGGAGCTGTAACCCAGCCCCAACTGCACTTTGCAGCATAACCCCCCGGGAACGAGCTCAAGCCACCTGCCAGTTGGAGAGGCCTC
>NQII01002676.1:250815-265732 GCA_002778355.1 Clitarchus hookeri
CCCAGTTCCCTTTCCCTCCTTATTTCAGCCCCCAATCAAGACCAACGGCCGACCGCACCCGGTCATCACTGACTTCCGTCAAGGATGCGACGTGCCGCTAGGGATAGCGAATCCCTGGTTCCAGAGAAGCTGAACCAGAAACCCTCAGCAGGCACCCTTCAGCACAGCCAGCCGCAGTGGCATCTCCGCCCAAGGACTGGGCACCACCAGCTCCAGCCAACAGCAGAGCAAGGAGCTACCCCGGGCCACATCCAGTACAGGTAAACCCGTGGCAGTGTGCCAACCAGTATGCAAGACTGACTTTGTGCCGTGCCGTCAAGCCATGCGCCCTATCTTATATACTGCTCGGGGCCCGGTCAGCAGTCAATAAGGTCAGCCAGTTAAATCGGCAAGTGTCTCTGACCAACACACCAAAACCTGCCCCGACCGTGACGACGTCGTCAGCCACCCGATGTCGCACATCAGTGTTTACCACTAATGCCCGATGCTTCACATTTTAACTGAACTGCAAAACTAGNGCCCGACCGTGACGTCGTCGTCAGCCACCCGATGTCACACGTCAGTGTTTACCACTAATGCCAGATGCTTCACATTTTAACTGAACTGCAAAACTAGCCCCAACACCTACAATACATCAAAAGTTTTTGGAATTTTGTACACACATTGCATGGCGTTAACTAAAACAGTTCTGTCGTTTCACCACACACCAACTAAATTCTAAAATTATTATCATTTGTTTCTCCATGATCATAGTGTCCCAACCACAGATAGCATGTTGTAACATCAGACTGCCATGTCGCATGGCAAAGAAAAACACAGTCTATACAGGCAGAGAATCTAACAACAGTTCATGGTACTAAATTATTCATGCAAACGTTCTTCGTTGCACATAATACATATCCATTAATACTTCAGAGAAAAGTTAACAAAAATCACCACTCCCTTTAATCAGCCATTCTGATGTGAGACTTGCTACAACATGGTGAAAGTCGCCTGCAAAGAACCAAAGGGAGGGTATGCGAGTTGAGAGAATGCTCCTTCGAGAGCATCACTACGATGTCTGCCTTGGCCCAGATGCAAGCGCCATGAGCGAGTTGCAGAGATCACTGCTGATCTCGTGGGCACCAGGCGCCTCCGAGATGACCCATGCCTCGTCCGAGTCCAAGAACTCTCTGCACAACGGGCATGTGTTGTTGTTCACATTCCTGCGCACACAAGAGCATTCCCACAACATAACCACAACGTAACACTTCAACCAACTATCTAGCAAGTACATTTTTTAGTAACAACGAAAAAGAATGTCTCGTACGGTATGATTCTTCACCAAATTCACTCCTGATTTCGGTTGCTGGTTCACCATAGCATAACTTTTGGAACTTCCATACTCCGTATTCGGAAATCTGGTGAGCTACAGGTGTGGATGTAATTACTCAACAGATATTTAACAAATTAGTTTTATTTGCTACGGCCCACTTTATTTTTACCATTACACCTTTCTGCTAGGGATGTGTGAACACCACTTATTGAATTCAAGTCGTGTTTGAGTCAAACACCAGTGAAAAATTTGAGTTTCGAGTGGAGTTCGAGTTTAGAAAAAAATGTCGTAAAAAATTATTATACCAGTACGCGTCACCATCTCAACTTACTGGTTACCAACATATGAATGAAGTTGAAGGACAACAAAATAAAACTGATAAGAAAATGGGTTGTAGTAAAAAAAATACAAAAAATTTTGAAAAAATTTTAAAACTGTTAAAAGAAGAGTGCTTATATTTCAGAGGAATGGAATACAATTCAAAATGCAATTTTGCAAGCTTTAATAAGAAGTTTGAGAAATGAGTAGGAGTGAATTAGAAGGTGTATGTCCAATAAAATGGATGAACGTAAGAAATTGAGTGCAGATATTTGCGTGGTTCTTAACATGGCGGCCTTGAGAGCCGATGAAAGTGACAAAAGATCAGTATGGAGCTCGGCTGTAATGCAAGGGCTGGGGAAACGAGAAATCCTCGACCAGTCAACTAGCGGCATCATCCGGCACGATTCCCAGGTGCGAAAAATTTAAGAAATGGGAAAAGAAATAACTCCTCAGCAGGGGGGAAAAAAAAAACACAGAAAACTGAACAATGAAAGGCGGAAATAACTAATTAGACTAGAGAGGATGTGATGAAAAGTCAATGTGAAGAGAGAGAAAACTGGGAAATGTACAGACTACACAAGACAAAGTTGGAGAAAGAAAGAAGATGTAATGAAGAGGAACAAAGACATGCACATTTTACTCGACACGTTAACAATTTTCAAAGCATACGAAAGCAGTATACAGAACACTAGTGACTACAAATCCCACTGAACAAATCTTGTATGTTTTACATTTCAAAAGAATACATTTATATATTCGAACAAGAATTTTTTTTAACCGTTTTTTTGATAAGAACTTTTTTTCTTTGAATTAAAAATAAAAAAATTATTATTTGAGTTTACTTTATTAAAATATTTTCTGTCGCTTCTAATGTACTCCGTTAGAGGCTCGGCCCCTACGAATACAGATGTGGCCTCCACCCTTTCCTGACACCTCTGTTTTGGTACATATGAAAAATAAAATACACGCATGGATTGAATATGGAAAAAAAATCCTGAAATAAAATTCTTAAAAGAATTTGAATAAATGATGTTATAACAGATACAAATAAGTGTTATTTATAAAAAAAAAAACATTAAATAAGCACTACAAATTTCACTCACCTTGAAAATTATAGAATGGAAACAAAACGAGTAGATACAGAGACAACTTCCATTGTTATTTATCTAAACAAATTTAACAAGCACTCAAAAGTGCACTGAACATTTACACTTCAGTTAGCTTTTCAGCAGCCAGTTTCCTTACCACAATTCAAAATGAAAGTGCTGACTTTTCATTATTGTTTCAGTAGAATGAATAATTGCACAATATGGTACATCAGAATCTCAATACCAACTACACCTAAAGAAACTGACAGAAATAGGCTGCTAGGCTACTAACATTGTAAAAAAAAGAGACAGAAAACTTTGAGTCCTCACAGGATGGTACTCATGGTCACGGATAGTCGAAAAACACACACAACAGTCGCATGAACACATTTTCCATGCGGATGCAGTGTTATGATGTTTCACCGGCCAGGCCAGATTGCAGCATACCGCCACTCGCCAACTGAAGAAGCTGGCCCAGTCAGCTACACGCGACCGCGCATCCGTGTGGAAAATGTGTTTGTCCGACCTTTGTATGTGTTTGTGAACATCCACGAGCACCAATGTTTTCTTCCTCTTGTTTTACAGTGTAACTACCAAAGGAAATTTTCAGTTTTATTCTTAACATTGAGAAGTACTTTATAAAGAACAAGTATTAAATAATGACACATCTGCTAGGGATTTAAAGATAAACTTTATAGCGTAACAGTAATTTATAATGAGAATACGCTGAGCATATCTCACCACTGCTGGATGCAGGGCAGGCAGTAACTGTGCGCGCACGGCAGCATCACGTCTGGCTTGCGCTCCAGGCAGATGCAGCACTCANCTCACCACTGCTGGATGCAGGGCAGGCAGTAACTGTGCGCGCACGGCAGCATCACGTCTGGCTTGCGCTCCAGGCAGATGCAGCACTCAGTCAGCTTGTCGCCTTCGGCCGCCACCATCTCATGGAGCAACGTTGCCGCCGAGAACACCACCGGCCTGTTGCAGGTCGCTCCCGCGGGTGCATCTATTCCCTCCTCTTGTTCGGGGCCCCCGCTCGGACCCCCACTCTGTCTGGCTGCAATCAGCTGCGAATGGATCGTCTTGGACACCTGCAGGGACATCACACTGATGTTACCGGTGCAAGATGTGGACATGCGTGGCTCAGCAGAAAGCAACCCTGTCTCTTCTTCCTGTTGCATGATTGATAAGGCGTCGAAGAGGAAGCACGTGCACAAGGTACGAACATTACTGCATTAGAGTCATTTTTAGTCTGTGAACTTATTTCCTGCATTGTACCACTGCGTGGCCTTCGAAAAGCACGCAGATGGCTTTCCTCACATCCACTTTTGGATAGAGGTCTGTGGATTTTGCAAATCCTTACATTGGCAGGTCAGACTTCTAACGTATGCCCATGTGTTCATTTCATGATTGGACCACAGTTGTGCGGATAAGCGTTGGAGGACCCTTTAACCAGTGATAAACACACAAAAAAGTGACATCACGTGCCAAGTAAAATTAAAATACACCTCTTGCCATGGCAGCAGTCAACAAACTGCTGTGGCATTAGCATGTCAAGGAACTGAACTGAGATGTCTAGGCTGTTGCCAAATGAATTCGCAAAATTTATGTACTGCTAATGATGGGCAAAATGATATGGCTTGCTACAGGCAATGATGAAACTCCCCAAATTTACTACGTATTGCAGACAAAGAGTGACAATGCCAATCTTTTCAAAACTGAACAAAACACATTATGATACATCAATAGGGTTATGTAAATATTCANAAGAGTGACAATGCCAATCTTTTCAAAACTGAACAAAACACATTATGATACATCAATAGGGTTATGTAAATATTCGGTACACCAAAACGAAAATTAAAAATGACAACCTTCATTTTTGTTTTGGTAAGAAATAAGCTTGTCAAAAGTATTAACAAAACAAAAATACTCAATTTCAAAGAATATTCAGAATATTATTTTGTACACCAGCAAAAAAAATTATTTTGTCTGTAAATAATTTTTAATCCCCCTCCCTATTAAAAATACAAGGAAATTCATANCACCAGCAAAAAAAATTATTTTGTCTGTAAATAATTTTTAATCCCCCTCCCTATTAAAAATACAAGGAAATTCATATTTAGGAAAGAACCCTTTTGGTAAATATTCCATATCCTACATTTCTTGGTTGTGTTATGCAACAGTTAGTCATATACAGTGCTAAAAAAAAGTTTTGCATAACCAGTTACTTTGTTGCATGTTGCCACGGATTATGTTTTGTTTCTCGTGGTCTTCGGTTTGTGTCATGAAGTCAGGCCTGATATTTTGTACAGATAGTGTGTATTTTCAACCCATCCTTTCTCTTTGGTCTTGACCAACACAGTATTTCACAAATCCCCGTAATGCAAAACTTATTTTGCGCTCTGTAGAATAACTTGCTAAAAAGTTATGAAATTTGGGTGCTTANCAAATCCCCGTAATGCAAAACTTATTTTGCGCTCTGTAGAATAACTTGCTAAAAAGTTATGAAATTTGGGTGCTTACTGTTTGGAGTACACAAGTAGACAAATTCTTTGGCTGCAATGATTTTTATATTTAGACACAAATGATTCATTTTGGATGTTGTTGAGTGATGGGATTAGTCCTTGGTGGGTGTCACATCTTCCCCCATTCAACAACCCCACTGCACTCAGCTTGCGTGCCTGCCATCGTAGGCAGCACGGCTCGCCTCTCACCAGGTAAGAAGAGAGATTGATGTCTTGTGCGAGTGAGACCGAGGTGCATGCCCTCTTAGCACTCAGATCATGAAACTGCGCTGTACATTTGTTCATTGACTTGGGTCTCAATCCGTGTGCGCCATCACATTAGACCGGCACCCCTACAACGTGTTACTCAGGTGCACGCGGAGACCTGCTTGTGGTACTCCAGTTACCAGGCATGCCGTTCACAGCTCAAAACACCGGATTCTTGACACTTTATCTGGCGGATTCACTTCTGCCTGCATTCACGACCAACACTATCATAGTGAGGATGAAAGTGTAGCAGCATCCACTAAGGGAGCGACTCAGGAAACGGGGCACAACCTACTCTGAGTTATTAGACCCTGCTAAGCTGTGACAGCCAGACTCTTAGTGTCTGAGAGACATCACAAGTAACCCCACACTGGTTGTGCCTCGAGACAGACTAGTGAAATGTTTACGAGAACTGTTGTTGATGGATATGTGATCCAGAACCCCACCATAACAATGTCCTATTAATGAACTTATCTACCTACCAATGAATGCAAAGAACTCGCAGATCAATGGTGGTATGGATGCTGAACTCTTGTCCTAATTGCTTTGGTGAACACGAGTGTGGATTGTGTAGGAAAAGCTTTTGGTAAGCAGCAAGTATCATCATGGACTCGCTGCACATCCCACAATGTAGAGTTGTGCAAATATTGGTATGTTGAAACAATAATAAAAAATCTGAATTTTAATTTTTGCTTTTGGTAAAAGACTGGTTACTTAAAGTCTTAACAAACAAATGTTCTGTTAATCAGTTCAGTTATCTCCAAATGATTAGATGATTGGCTCATCCCACAGCTGCAGTACGCGGGAATCCTGGTCAGCGTTTANGTTCAGTTATCTCCAAATGATTAGATGATTGGCTCATCCCACAGCTGCAGTACGCGGGAATCCTGGTCAGCGTTTAATTTCAACACAATGGGGCACCAGTACACTTCGCAATTGGCCGTTCAAAGTCCGAACAAAGTCTTTAGAAATAGAAAAGGATTGGACGAGGATCTGACAATTGTCTAGCTCCTCTTCCATGGCCTTCGAGGAAGCTTGATCTGACAATACCAGATAACAGAGTATAGGGTTTCATCAGGCAAAATGTGTGAAAGCANTAGTTCACCTTTTGGGATTTGTCCATACATAGAGGTGTGTGGACTTTGTGCGCGCCATGTTCAGTTGTAACACATTTAAAAAATGGACACTGCTTGTACAGATTCAAGAGACCTACGCGGAAGAATTCAGCGAGGTTGAGCAGCCGGAAGGACTCCACAGCCCTCGTGTTGGGGTCCACCTTCACGCACGCAACCTTCACCGTGCCTTTCCACAGGACACTCGAGTCCGTGCCTTTCTTCACGGCGAAGACCAGCTGCTTGCCGTCGGAGCTGACGCACTGCCTGGTCCTGCACCAACACAACCAAACGGTATTGCCATCATTGGAATAACAACTTGCTCACTTTTACAAAACATTGAGGGGCAAGGAAAGGTTACACAGTTCGCTGTGAATAACTGGAACAAATAATCGAGAACAGAATCTGAATAATTTAACACAATTTGACAGGGTTTGTTTTGTCGACTTGATATTTTAACTGTGGAGACCAGCATATACAGTAATAGACAATACAGTGTAACGTGTTTTAGTCTTAAGAAAATATATTTTTTAGTATAACAGCTTGACTTTAAATGAATTTTAAATTATTAAAAACTCCTGATTTGACATTTATGTTTGAAAAGTCACTCATTGACGAAAGACTATAACTCAGATTTACATAGTTTTTACAAGATCCCCTGCACTTTTCTTTTTCTCCCTCCATCACATATGTGTACTACTCAAACACTCAGGTTTAGAAAAAAAAACACATCATCAATTTTTAACACACTTAATACGATTCAACTATGTGTTAACAATTTACACCAGAATTTTATTTTACTTTTCTAACCTGCAAGATATTTATTTTCCAAATGTCAATGATGGCCATTTTGAATTTCGAGGTGCCAAGTCACTCCGAAAACAATTCCACTACAGATTTTGAACCAAACTAGGTATATTAACACTCCAAACTGTCATAATTTAATACAAAATTCTCATGTCTTCATTAGTGAACCACTTTAGGGGACAGCACTGCATAAAAAAAAATAAAGCTCAAATCATTCTTGGGAAAGACTCAACCTATTCATGGCAAATTTGGCATACGAGCTGTGGACAAAACAACAATTAGAAGAAAAAAACAAAAGTAATAGCATAATTCCCTGCTCGCTGTCAAGGAGTGCTACCGAGCTTTGAAAGAGGCGAGTATGTATGGTCCATGCGTGGTTAATTCTAACTACTCTGAAGCCCAGCTCAAGTTCACTTTCAGGCAATTCCTCCGCCCGATGCAAACAAAGCTTAACTAAGTCCATCAAAACTGAGGACATTCACTCGCTACTTTTGTAGGTTACAATCAAATCCAAAGACAACAAATCTCCTACTATCCCGGGACAGCAGATAGTGATTCTCAACTATCTTACATTAGTTTAAACTTAGATAGTGATTCACCTATTACATATCCTAGCTCAGTTTAAGTGGTCCTATTATGTAACGACCTTGTTAAAAAAAAATTATACAGTAAAATGTCTGATTTTATAGTATTTATGGGGGTAATTATTAAATTTAGGGGCTTTTCTGAAAAACACAAAAAAAAATTCAAAATTATGATATATTTCTACTCTACTAATCACATAGAACACGAATATACTAGGGGCGTAGCTTTAAAATAAGTACAACATATAAAAAAAAATTAACAAAATTGCGAAATGAGCAGTATAGCCAGTTTGTTTACGTTTCTGAACGAAACGTCCTAGACCAACAAAAGTTGCATTTATGGGTTCTGCACAGCTTACCTTGTTCATATTCAAGAGGGCGTAATGTTAAAATAAGTAGAACATATTTAAAAAACTTGCGAAATATGTTTGTTTACGTATATTAACGTCAGAGGAATTATACCAGCCCCCTACCTTGGTGAGGCAATTTACATTCTTTTGGTGTGTTTTACGGTTCCTTTAAATTCCTACAGTCCTATATTCGTAGTTTAGTGTAAAACNCAATTTACATTCTTTTGGTGTGTTTTACGGTTCCTTTAAATTCCTACAGTCCTATATTCGTAGTTTAGTGTAAAACCCAAACATCCTAGGTTAGTGTAAAACCCTACTAACCTAGGTTAGTATAAAATCCAACAATCCTAGGCTAGTTTAAAAATGTAAAATAGTGATTCATCCATCGTGGGGTAAGGTTCTGTGGGTACATATTACGAAATATGTCGGACGTTAATGCCCCTAGTATATTCGTGTTCTGCATCATTAGTAGAGTGGAAATATACAATTTTCCGTTAATTATTTTTATTTTTACAGAAAAGCTCCCAAACTTAGGGGTATTAACTCTTTCCAAGCAATTTTTCTCTTGTGAAGGGCAACATGTTTTGTTTTAATATGTATACTTATTTAGAATCAGATCGACGCAACGGGTACCAGGAAGGAAATGGCAATGTAATGTCGGCATGGTGATCCATTCTGACACTATGACCAATAACACATTTGAAATAAATGTGGTCGCATTCGATATGGTATACGACGACGATGCGAGCATGACCTGAGTTGGTGCGGCACATGCGCGAGGTGCAGATGGGGGCCCCACTGCTACTGGCACCACTTTCTGGGCAGTCTATCTCAGGACTCTGATGTGCTAGTGCGCTGATTCTGATGACAAATGAAAGATCACGTCTGGACCATTAGATTTTAAACCATAAAAGCCAAGTACTTATCAGTTTCGTTACTTTCATTTAATTCCCATAACCCAATGGAAATTTTCTCTGCTAACAGAGATGTATTCACGNCTTATCAGTTTCGTTACTTTCATTTAATTCCCATAACCCAATGGAAATTTTCTCTGCTAACAGAGATGTATTCACGTAAAACATTTTATGTCGCCAACAATCCTTTAAGACATGTCCAAGTCGTAATAAAGTAAGGAGTAGTGTAATGTTCAGAAATATTTTTGGCCATCCACATGGCTAGAAGGAAATTGTGTTTTACTTTTATTCGTGAACTAACAAATATGGTTTTCTACCTGCGCTGTCCCAATGCAATGACCATTAGGGTCAAATGTGCCATTTTATGTGCGTAACCTCCTCGTCGATGCTCGTGTCGTTTGCAAACCTGAGGTGAGTAAGTCAGTGTTTTTGTTGACTGTGTTGGTGATGGTGGTACGTGTCTGTATTTTGTTTATCAGTGGTTTGCAACTGTTGGGACTTTGTACTAACTGACCACCAACAAGCTCCAGAAAAGACAATTAATGCACATCTGCACCACTCTGTGGTACAAGTCACACTGATTTACCTGCTTAACACATTTTTAACGCATACGTACATATCTGTATAAAGCACGCACATTAGCTTGCTTGCTATCGCTTGCACTCCAGGAAGCAAAGTGATATACATACAAATGTGATTTCATTTTCCTGAAGCAATTTGTTGACATATTTTACAGTTTCTTGTGCCCTTCTACATGTGTAGTGCTGTGCTATGGTTTTTCACAATTTTTACCCCACAATTTTCTTGATCTTTACAGCGCTCCACATTATTGCAAATCATAGCATGTAATAATAGTAACTATAATGCACCAATGTAATACATATCATACGAGTCATTCAGAACCTTTGTTTGTATGTACTGCCACTACATGTTCATCGTATTATGACGTAGCGACATNTATGATTCTGCAGAATCAGTACAGTCAATACTTAATTTGTTAGAAGTTTTCCCTATTTTCACGAAAAACCCTTATTATTCATAATTACCAAATAGATATCATACGAGTCATTCAGAACCTTTGTTTGTATGTACTGCCACTACATGTTCATCGTATTATGACGTAGCGACATTGAAAAAAGGCCAATTAAAAGTCGTCAATCTGTAATGTCAAAATCGTAGATTGGTTCACCCATTTTGGTACGATTTACTGTTACTTGAGAGTGAGCATTTGTTAAGTGATTTGTGCTGATCACGTTTGTGGTTTTTTTTTGTTGTGATTTTTGCAGTCTAAAGTGTTAAATATAATAATTGTGTGGAATTACCAGTGTTTGTAGAGTTTAGAATCATTNATTTGTGCTGATCACGTTTGTGGTTTTTTTGTTTGTGATTTTTGCAGTCTAAAGTGTTAAATATAATAATTGTGTGGAATTACCAGTGTTTGTAGAGTTTAGAATCATTACCGTACAACATAAAGAATTTGTTGTATGTGTGAATTATTAACAATATATCACCAAGGAGGTGTATCCACCACATACATGGGCGAGTAATAACTGTGTGGTTCGGTCAATCAGTTTAATTGGCTGTACATATTACTTTGATAGCATGAAAATTGCGTTCAGTATAGTGGATTGTGCTGTCTCACACCTACTGCATGTTAACGTGGAAATCGCAATGCTTGCGTACTGTACGCAGTTAGCCGTAACAAATGCCAAAGGCCTAACCTATCTTCACGATCAGTAATTCAACACGGGAAGGGAGAGGTGCCGATATGCTCTTGTGCGTCGGAATAAAGATTAAATTTTATCCCAAAATGATTTAATTACCGTTATTTATTACTGTTAGTATTGTACTTTTTCCCGTGTGTGTCAGCATGTCAGTGCATCCACCCCCCAGTGATTCACCTATTATGAAGTTAGGTTAAGTTGGGTTGAGAATTCTTGCATTTACTGCAGTTAAATTACATGATTCAATTACCCTAGTTTATTACTGTTATTCATTATTACTCTTTTTCCAGGATTCAGCAGACACACCTACAATTCTTAACATTAAAGAGAATGATTCATCAACTTCCAAGTAAAAGTTACACTTCATGATACACACTAATAAATTCTGTTTCATGGATGGCTAAGGAAATAAACTTTCAAGATAATTTTGAGCCTTTAAAAATTATTTCCACAATGTTCCTTTTATCTTCTTAGCTTTCACCAACTATTAATTGTAGCCAACCAAAAAAGATNTAAAAATTATTTCCACAATGTTCCTTTTATCTTCTTAGCTTTCACCAACTATTAATTGTAGCCAACCAAAAAAGATCAGTTGGAACAATTTAAAATAAATATATATACAAAAAAAGTACTTTCAAATCTGAATCTAGTGACACGGAAATCTACCAAATAGGAAAGTATTACCCATGAACTTACAACTTGTTTATCTCACTTAACGACTGTTGGAATTCTTCGTAACTGAGACCAGCTAATTCCGTTATAAATCTTGTCTGGCGTGCAACTTCTTGTAAATATCCTACTGTATCTGGAGTGTTGCTGTCAGAGCTAGCAGACTGTCCCATTTTTAACCGGAGTTTCTATTATTTGTTTACCGTGTTCGTGGCCATTCTTGTCACTGCTGCCAAATTAATTCATTCGGAATAAAAACACTTGAAAATTTGCGGTAAAGCAGCATGCCAGATTCTGAATGCTAAATGCTACAGTAAGTTATAATTTATTATCTTCTAATTATTTTTAAAAAAAATAATTCATTCTGAAACAACTTAATTCAAATTTTTGTGGAAGTTGCCAATTTTTACAAGACAGTACATAGCGTTTTTCTGGCGAGAGTCCAGAGATTTAAATTTTTTGTGGGAGATAATTTTTTTTACGTAAAAAGAATTTATACTGAGCTATTGTTTACATTTTAAATTCCGGAACTAGGTAGTGAGACTACTTTAACGTGTTTGGTGAACAAAAAACGGAAATTTAGAAGATTGAAGGTTTTGTATAATATTAAAACGGGTTTTTTTCAAAGCCATAGTTTGTTATAATAATTTGGTAAGTTGATTCTATTTGCCAGAAGTGATAGTTAAAACGCGCAATGTCGCAAGGGCATGGTCCAGGAAAAGGTATATTAACTATGTTATATTGGAATGGTTTCCCATGCCAGTTACGGAAGGTAACTGGTGTTTAAGACGTGACAGGGAGGTGCTGTTGACGAGAATAATATGTTAAATTATATTTCTGTTGTAAAATTGCATTAATTGTATTTATTTTTTATGTTAATTGTTCATCTATTACGTTTTATCCTCGTGTGTGTGTTCTACTCTGACGAGCGATTAAAAGTTGTTTAAAACGGTTTTAATTCGCATAAGAACGCTGAGGGCGTGTAATTATTAGTTTCAAATAGTTATTTCAAATTATTTGTTCAGTATTACTACGAGAAAGGCTGTAGTTTTATAAAGAAAGTTTAAAAAACGAGCTAGAATATTAACTTTTCGTTTAGCGTGGTCGGAGCTCTCTGATTGGCCCAGAGGTCTCACGGAAAGCAGGACTTCATCCGCCGCTCAGTAGATGGCAGCACGGTCGTATTTTTAGGTGGGACACGTTTTGGAGTTGAGAATTCGTATCGGGAAATTAAAAGTTTGTAATTAAGGTTGTAAAGTGAATAGAATTACTTCTTATAAAATATTTGAAGTGCGAAAGTACTTGGATTGTTGCTGTGTGTCCCATTTATAGGTTAAACTTTGATTTTAAATTCTGAGGAAATTCTTGCAGTTGTCAAGTAATATTGAATTCTTTTAAAAGCTTTTACTTTGTTTTTCATAATCATAATTCAAACAAATAAGATTTTTACTTCATATTTTACTAGTGATTTGCTTGCAGAGTGCAGCTAATGTTATTTAATTATGATAGTGCTGCGATCAGCTGTTGTCGGTTATATTCGCGTATATTTCGCTCGTCAGAGTTTGTGTTATTGTTTTTAAAATACCAGGAGTTTCCGGAACGGCTTTATGAAGGGGAGATAATTTATTTAAAATTAGAGTACGTGCTGAGGGCTTCTAGAAGCGAAAAGGTTTTTTTTCTTGAGGGTTAGTTATTGTTTGGCATCTCGCCATGCAAGGTAGGAAATGTGTCATGACGGCTGAGAAATTACACTCACGACAAGAACAGCATAAGCGAGCTCATGTTCTCGAGCGTTTCTCCCAGTCCTCCTGACACACTCTTGGGGTGCAGACTGTCGGGGTTGGAAGCCGGCTGAGTGCGGTGTGGGTTTTCTCCTGCGCGTCTGAGGTCAGAGTGGGGACTGTGGCTGCAGCTGGCCGCTAAATGCCTATCGACACTTGCCCGTACGATCGGCTTCGGGGCAGGTTTTGTGCGTCTGTTATATTTTGATATTACGCCAAGTTTCTAACCGGCGCTGAAACTGGCTTGCATTTTAGTTGCATTTGCGCCTTGAATTTGTCTTTTCTGCACTTCCGATAATTTGGGGCAGAGTTCAGAACCGTCTGAATCCATGTCCATTTCACTTGTTCCTTCCTTTGCTGTTATATTATAAAATTGTTCTATTAGATTGGTCTATCTGTTGGGGTTTTAGATAGAGCAGTAGTATATCAGCCAAAGGTATGGGAGTGCCATCCGAAAATTGTAGTTTGACGCCAGGCAGAAGTCGTCTGCAGGCCAGCTTGCATCAGTTTGCACTGTCGAATTAATTAAAACATTCATGATTCATCAGAAGCAACGCAAAATCATACGTTCTTGTTGAAATAAGTAAAACAGAAACTTTAAACAGTTTATTATTACAAAATAGTATCGTCTATGCAACCTAACTTGACTGGAATACTCCTTTTATAATAAGCAATATTTATTATATACAAATAATCGTGTGTATACAATAACAATACTTGTATTTAGATTGCCAGGTTTATAAGTTATTGATTTCGTTAGTTTACAGAGACAAATCTGATGTGTTAGACAAATGTTCTGAGCAGAAATCATAAGTTTTTGGCATATAACACGAGTTATCTTTCTCATAAAATTACTAGTAGCGCTGTGGCAGCTTGCAGAACTATCGGCGACATAAAAGGATNAACACGAGTTATCTTTCTCATAAAATTACTAGTAGCGCTGTGGCAGCTTGCAGAACTATCGGCGACATAAAAGGATCAAGTTTTTAGAGCGAGTATAAAATACCTCTCCTTCTTAGACCGTGGGTGCTACGGATGGTTGTGAATACCATTTTACTATTATGGTACGTACATAACCAAAAATACAAATTATAATATTTGTCATTAGGAACGTGGAGTGAAGAGTTTAAATTATCTAAATAAACCGTCTTGTTTTTATTTATAAACTCCGTATAAAATGGGAAAATGTTGTCTCGATTTCGTGACTTTATCGAATTTAGCTCGGCTGTAAGAATTACTACGAATTCTTGAAGTGTTTAATGAATTCAACGATATATTATTTCTACTACGTAATTAATCTTGACAAGCTTCTCGTCCCACTAGAGTTTGTAAATTAAATGTATATATATATATATATACATATATATATCTGTGTGTGTGTGTGGTGTGTGTGGTGTGTGTGTGTGTGTGTGTGTCTCTCTCTCTCTCTCTCTCTCTCTCTCTCTCTCTCTCTCTCTCTCTCTCTCTCTCTCTCT
>NQII01002676.1:266259-296755 GCA_002778355.1 Clitarchus hookeri
GGAGCGATAAGGGCGACACTGCCACGCGCATCAAGTACGCCATCGCCGCTAAGCGCCAGGCTCTGAACTGACGTGCAGTGTTCTCGTCGTGCTGCGTGTGCCTATGGGACTTTCAGCGGTGACCATATTATTTTATTAGTGGGAAGTCTTTAGGAAGGTTCAGTGCAGGCCCCTATAGTAGTTTTGTATGTATCTGATACGTGCATTTTGAGCTACAGCGCCTTGGAAAGGCCGTTTTTAGCGGTTTTGGAGTACTCTGAATTGATGTTTCTAACGTACGTGATATTTTGAAAGTACTTAACAGCTCTCGTCTGAAGTGTGTGTTCTTTTCGTAGATCAGCACGTTGGACGCACGCTTAATAGTTTCGTTGAAAAACGTGTATTTCGAACACTCTGCAACGCACTGCAAGCGCCAGGTAGACGGGCGCCTTAAGCGCCCATACTGCAGCGTGGTAAATTGTTTAGATACGAGCCAGTAAAATATTTCCGTCAAGGAAACAGGGTTGATTAAATAATACCTGCGAAACCGTTTTCTGATCCCATGAAATCAATTAAGTTACCAAAGAGATGTTCTACCTATTTTTTATAATTTTGTTCCTCGAAAACCATTTTCTCAACTCCAATTTGGTAAGTATAAATTGTAATTAATTTCACAGGTTTTTATAATCGATTTCTTTAGTTTTTTTTTTACATTAATATTTGGTTTGTCGTTCTAGCTGTCATATTTATCATCCCCGTCCATCCACACGTGTAACATTAAGTTACAGTTGGCAGTCAGTCTAGAAAGAGAGAGAGCATGGCGAATATTGTATCAGTTAAGTGATAAAGTTTTATAGGTTTTTAAAATAAGGAAAATTATTTATTACATTTCTGTACGTTTTCCATTGGACTGGGGTATACTCATCGAGTTTTAAAGTAAAAAAATTTATAATTTGCAACTTTTGCAGTTTTTTTTAAAGGAATATTTTCTTTAACATATTTTCACAACCATTTATCAATTTTTATTTGACTTTTTGAGTTTAAGATTACTGGGGTTCCTTGATGTCAAGGTCAATGCCTAAGGACAAGGTCAAGGGTACCCAAATAACAAATGGTGGTCGCTTCCATCAACTGAATACGAANCAAGGTCAATGCCTAAGGACAAGGTCAAGGGTACCCAAATAACAAATGGTGGTCGCTTCCATCAACTGAATACGAATTCCTGGGCCTGGATTCGCCTGGTTATGCTACTAACAACTATTCATAGTTCACCGCAAACATTTGCCATTTTGTAAGTCCGTCGTGCATGGTCATATTTTCATTTCGTGGTTGTCGTCTTGGAATCAGCATAAGCAGTAACAAATTCCCAGTTAAATTTAGAATATTATTCAACAATTACATTTTTCATAAAAAAAAACATGGGTGCGTGTACTTATGTACGCGTGTTAAAAGTTATAGCCTACTTCTTTGGCGTGACTAAAATAAAATTGTATTACGTATGCAAATAATTTATGCAAGTAGGAAAACGATAAAATGACCGAAGGAAGACATTAAATACAATTAATAAAGGTTTGATTAAATAACGTAATTAAATACTTACAAAAATTAACCTCAAATACTTGAAAACACGTTCAAAATTTTTATTAATACAATTTTTGTCACTTACAAATATTTCACGTCACAATATAAGTAAAATTAATTAATTATATATATATAATTAATATATAATAAATATGTACATATATAATTAATATATATATATTCACAATGAATTACTAATACAAAATAAATGTTTTTCAATTTGCTTATTACATGAAGTGATTTTGTCGGTTTTAAATATAACCACGTGCTATGTTGTTTACCTTGCGTTTGTATATAGCTAGACGGTACGCGCATGCGCGTAGGGTCATAATACCCTTACCACGTTCACTGTCGAATTTCGTTACACCGTGCGCGCGCAACTTCCGTTGCACACTAAACTTTTACCCTCAACGCTCCAAAAGAAGTTAACTTAAAAAAAAATTTGCATTATTTCGGCATGTTTAAAATCAAGTGGCTTTTAATCAGAATTGTTCATGGGATCAGAAAATTAAAAATTAGCACCAGCTAACTTCTGTGCGTAATGCGTAGCACACGCGAGACTTTTTTTCTTGATCGTGGTCTGTTCGGACAGCCTTACGTATCCTGCACTGCATTCTTACACACACCTTCCACGTTCGAGTACATCCATCAAGATGCAGGTCCCTGGAAACATTCTGCACTCCTGGGGGAACTAGCCACACATCCATTGCAGTCACTCACAAACCATACATCCCGGTGTTCAGGCGCGTTCCTTATACACCGAAATGCGGTGGTGCGTGGTGAAGTGTTGCGAGGTAAGCCGGTGCTTGCTCACTGCTGTACTTTCTCGCAGCAGGAGCCAGTAACCACGGTGCAGCCCCCAAGGGAAACTGAATGCATTGCGACCACTCGCAAGCGAGCGGCAAGGGGACCCATCACACGCGTCCTGTGACGTCAGCAGCAGGGCTACGCTCTAGTGGTGGAAGTGTAAACTAGCAAGCAACAAGGTACAGCACAGAGCTAACGCCAGCTTACCTCGCAACACTTCACCACACGCCACTGCCGAAATGTAGGGGCGATGCTACTATGAAAGGGAATCCCGCAAAAAGAAAAACAGCGTGTCCGAAATACTGGATTTTACTCCACAAACATCAAAAATTACACTATATAACAGTTGCATACAAATTAACAAGTGGGAAATTGTAGGTGAAAAAAATGCAGGACCAAACCAAGTAGGCTGTTCACGATTAATTCAGCACTTTTTGAAAGCCCTGCTCAGGATCTACTTTTACTTCTAATTTTGTATCCTTCTTCCTACTCTGTCAAGGGCCTGATTACTTTATTCATGCACCGTCCAAGTCAGCCGTGAAGTTTCTAGGGCTTTTCTGAAGCCTTGCTAAAGTTATACTTCTAGAATATTCCTCCGCGTTATGCAAACAAGTCTAGAAAATTACACCAAAGGGACAGCGCGCTGCGCGCTCAGTGCAATAGTATTTTGCATAAGAACTATTTCTTACTAGGATTACCAACACACCTATTTTCTCCCTGTTTTTTTTTTTCATATAAATTGTAAACTAAATACCTATTAGGGATAATTTATGGATAAAATATAATTAAA
The DNA here is from genome assembly GCA_002778355.1 of Clitarchus hookeri. NCBI lineage: Eukaryota > Metazoa > Arthropoda > Insecta > Phasmatodea > Phasmatidae > Clitarchus > Clitarchus hookeri. Next base: position 269,417 of record NQII01002676.1, read on the forward strand.
AGTTAAATGTTACCAAAAATAAGTTATTTTTATATTAACAGAAGTATAAAACGCTTGTGATACATGACATGTCTAGGAAACAACCAATCACGTCATATGTGGGGTGATTTTTCAAAGGTTTGATTCGAAAAGTGTGAAGAAACCGCAAATATAACATAGCATGCATGTTCGTACTCTGATGTGTTTAAAACAAGGATCACTAACCTCGGTGGCAGCAATTTCAAACTTTACATTCGAAATAACTCGGAGACCTAGGAGCTATAATAATTCGCTGCCAACTTAACCACGAAACTGCATGCCAGTGCGTGATGTACTGTATGTGTTTTTACAAGCAGTGACTTTTTTTTTTACAGCGATTGTTTCGAAAGTGCTAAGTTTACCGTGAACAGCCTTCACCAAATATTTCACATCCCAACACAGGTGCATCGGTAGACAAACTTGCAGAACGAGTGTGAAAATACATACACTGCGCTGTGAACATTTGCTTACGTTGTCAAGAGGCGAAGAAACTTCCGTCGCATTACTACCCGCATGATCAAAATTTCATTACGAAACTCTATTATAAAGAATAGTGAGGAATTATAATGATATCCATGCTTTCACTCAACTCACCCAAGAATGCGATTGTTAAAACTGCAGAGTCAACTGTATTGGGATATAATGTTTTCAGTAGTAGGTACAAAATTCCACCTTAACATAAACATCACTAGTTAAGGTGATTTACTCACCAAAATCCACGTGAAGTAAAATTTAAAAAAAAACTTATGACACACTATACCAATGTGCAAAACTGTTTAATAACAAACATCGAGTATAAACAATATACTGCATTCAGGTAATTAAAACTTAATCTTGTTATAAATTTAATACTCTTTTTACAGAAGACTTAGTAATTAATATCCATCTTTTTTGAATTGCAGCAGTATAAATTTACAATATCATTCAGCACAATAATTTTTAAAGCATTTTTTCACGTAAGTTTAAAAAAAAAATTTTAAATGTTGGCATAGAAATTTAATTCAGGAACATGAATTTTGTGTACTTGTTATTTCAGTTCACTCTTAGTTAAAAAATTGTAAAGATCTCTTGCATATACCGTATATTTCGTTTGCCAAAGTATTTATAAATTACACGTGTTTTACAAAAGGCGAAGAAATAATACAAAATAAAATTTTTGTAGTTGTTTAAACAAAGGATTAGCAATTCACATAAACTAGATACTGTCAAAATAGAAACAGGAGTGGTTCAGTCAAATTAAAAAATAAAGAAGAATTTATTTAGTGACATATAAATTTTCGATACTTTTCGGTAACGTACATCTTAATTATAGTATCTGAGAATGCAAAGGTGTGACATTTGGAATACGAGAAAAGCCATAGGGATGTGTGTTTTATTATTAGGTTTAAACTTTAAATGTTTTCGTGCGTATGTCGTTCTCCGTAGTCAATTAGTACGTCACATTACAATATTTTCAACTGCCAGTTAAACATACAAAGTTGGACCAGTGATAAACGACAGCACACAGTTTTATTCTTACAATATAAATCATGCATACTACATTCTCTTCAAGACTGTACTGCATTCTTGGGCTCAGTGTAGGTACTTCGCGTAGACTTTGTCCCAGAATGCCATCCGCTCCTTCAGGAAGTTGTACTCCAAACTCAACTCCACGTCTATTCTCAGGTACTCGTGACTTCCTAGGGATGTTGGAATCCACTTCACTCTCTGCCTGAGAGACGGGTCCCTGCCAACATTCGAACAGACTATACATCAAGCACTTTAAATTTGCTGATGGGTTCATCCACAACAGAATTTTTCTTCGTTCAAAGTTTCTCAGATTGCTCACAACGATAGGCTGGCTCACAATTAATTGAGCATTTTTAAAATAAGCGTTTGGAAAATTTTAATTCCCCAGTCTGCGTGTATTTAAACAGCCGCCCTAACTGGCGTGCGCAAAGGTGGTATAGGCCTATTAACGGAAAAGTGAGCACTTTTTGAAGCCCTCTCATTTNCGCCCTAACTGGCGTGCGCAAAGGTGGTATAGGCCTATTAACGGAAAAGTGAGCACTTTTTGAAGCCCTCTCATTTCGAATAATAGCCAATGAATCTATTTTATTGTAACCTTGGACGCTAACTGACGAGTCCGGTGAGATATAATACACTGTGTTTATTACCTACATGACAATATATATTTTAAAATGTGGCGGAAGGATAAAAAAAATGGTTGATAGGAAAAAAGTAACAAGGGCCTTCAAAAGTGCTCAATACCGCGAAATTCTCTAACGACGGACGGAAATTAGTTCCATGCCTTGACTACGAATTATACGAGCTTGGCAAACATTTGTGAATAATTGAATTATTTATTTTCCTTTCTGTTTATTAACGCGTACAAGGGCTTTCAAAAAAGCTCAGTCTAATGTGAACAGCATTTCTTTCACAAGATACCGGAACTGTTATCATGTGTCAGTAATGTGAAAGTAACTAACAACAGTGAACAGAACCTTTCCAGTTTCATCACCAAGCGAAAACACTGAAANGTGTCAGTAATGTGAAAGTAACTAACAACAGTGAACAGAACCTTTCCAGTTTCATCACCAAGCGAAAACACTGAAAGAGAATGTTCGTATCCTGGAACAGTGGAAAGGAATATCAATTAACGATGCTAATTATAGTAGTTTCAGATGAATTACTGTAGTTGGTCATGCAAGGCTCAGTTGTTATACACGTTTATTCCCATTTTACACGAACTCACGTTGAGTGGAAACGAGAACAGTTTACGAGTACTGCAGAGTATACAGTAGATGAAAGTGTAGAAGGTCTAGGAATTACAAGAACAATGCATGTACAAGAGATCTGACGGTTCAGCCCACTTCATTCTGAATTGTGTATTTTGTCAAGATTCATTAAAATAATAAACGATTTTATTTCAGGTATCAATTGACGCCTACCGTGGGACAGAAAAACTTGGGCATTATACTGATGTTACACAATTCCATTTTTAATTGCGATGTGCCTGTAAAATAACTGCGAGAAAACTTCCTTGTAAGGAATGGAGGTAAGTGACTCCTTCATCCGAGGAGAATGACTTGGAAACTTTGCTTGAAAATTTAACTACCCACGAAACGGAATTGAATTTTCTCTGGACGAGGAAGAAAATTTACAGGCAAAATTAAAGGAAATATTTAAATTATTGGGGCCGCGGTGGTGTAGTGGTAAGACTACTTGCCTCCCAACTAGGCGGGTCGGGTTTCGATTCCCGGCGGGATCGCTCTCGGATTTTTGCACGTGGTAATTGTGCCGGACGGCGGGGTTTTCTCGGGGGTATCCTGTTTCCCCGCCCTCGCATTCCGGCGCTGCCCCATACTCGCCTCACTTTACCTTCGTCTGCCCTCAAGACCTCGATGTCAAGAGCCGCCCAAATCTCTTCACTCCACTCCACTTTAATTATTCTACTGCAAGTAAGGGAATACTTGAGTTACGAAGAGGGATATTATTTAACGCAAGTAACCATTATGTCTACATGCATATAAACATCTCCTGAAGTTACAAATGACATAACAAGTTACCGAGCGACGGGCTTGTAATCCCCTAATAGGCCAGGCTACTCTAGTGGAATAACCATTACCGTATAGAGAATCCGTGATAAACACTACTCGGTGATACCAATGCAAACATTATTTTGATTTATATTAGTTCATACGAATGTAATATAAATAAATTATCTAATTACGAAAAAAAAAACTGTTGCTATATTCACTTAGAAAAGGCTCCTTGGAACAAAGTTTAAAGGTTACAACGATAATTATGATTACCCGGTACCTTCTTGTTTATGTTAAGTGTCAAAGTTCAGGCATTAAATAAAAAATAAAATCCTCGACTGTGAACATTAAAAAATTAAGAAGTTGAAGCGTTTAAAATTTTTTAATGTTTTTTAAACCTGTTATCATTCATAATGTGCTGATCAGGCTATAAAATTTTACGCGAATAATTTTGTGGCATGTTTTTATTTTGAAAATTTATTAAAATATTTATATTTTCATATCTTGTAGACAAGTACAGACCAATAACAAGCGCNTGTTTTTATTTTGAAAATTTATTAAAATATTTATATTTTCATATCTTGTAGACAAGTACAGACCAATAACAAGCGCCACGCTTAAAAATTTTAATTTTCATCATATTTATTACATATTATTAATACTTTAATTTCTTGAAATGTATTGAGTATACATTTGTTTTGACCGTGTTTTGTTTAATAGTGTCTTTCTTATTATTTCGTATATGTCATTATGCGTTTAATCTTTTGTGTAACTATCCCGGTATTATTATGCTAAAAATGAAGGGTATTTATGGTTGCCACGTATGAGTAATGCCGTACTAACACAGTGGATGTGTATTGTACTGTATATGGCTGACTAGCTGTGCCCGCGGCTCCGCTCGCGTGGACTACAGAATTATTGTTTAGGTTTTTATTGAAATAAAGGAACCCCCCCACCCCATCCCGCTCCCCGCGGCCTANTCCCCGCGGCCTACACCATGGCTCTCCACGTCCACGTACGGTCAACCGACTCACGAAAAATTACTTTTTTCACAAGTATTTTGATGTCTCTTATAGTATAGGCGAGAATTGTATGCTGTATGGCGGTATAGGGAAACGACAGCTTGATTTTTACGTATTTATTTATTGAGAAATTATATGGTAAAAACGCTTATTAGTATTTCTCTGTTATAGATAAGATATTTCTCGCTATAAAAAGTAGCCCATTTCACCTTTCAGCCCTNCGCTTATTAGTATTTCTCTGTTATAGATAAGATATTTCTCGCTATAAAAAGTAGCCCATTTCACCTTTCAGCCCTCCGACTATTTATGTGCAAGAAATTGCGTCTATCTGTTGCTAGGTTACGACGTTGCACTGTTATGTCGATCTGTTGCTCGGTTGCGACGATTCATTTTTATTCCGTTTGTGTAATTTTTTTTCATTTTCCGAGAAGAATTTCCCCGAGGGAATGAGATATTTCTTCGGGATAAAAAGTAGCCTACGTCACTTCCCGGCCCTCCAAACTATCTCTGTGCGAAAAATCACGTCGATCCTTTGCCCCGTTGCGACGTGAAAGAAGGACAAACAAACAAACAAAAACATTTTCGCATTGATATAGTAGTTACCCAGTCTCTGCGAAGTCCACCCACATGTTGGTCATGCGACGTATCACTGCGACGTCAGTGGCGTTAGGGTTGTAGGGAATCGACTTCGTGTAGAACAAGTACGCCAGCTCATCTTCGTGTCCAGGACCTATAGCTGGTTGGACAAACATTATACTGTACAGTGCCGTACACGACGCAACATACTATACGATTCTATGTCCCGTGATATATTTATACACTGGAAGCGGGCGTAGCCAGGAATTTACTACGGCAGAAAGGCAAAGGGGAAGGGGTTACATTTTTTTTTTGGAAAAAAAAAATGAAAGCTATAATATTAAAAATATTAGTTAAAATTATTTAAAACCAAATTTGCTAATACAGAAGAATGGAATCACAAAATTATATAAACGTCCTTCATGTTAAAGGGGGACCACACATTACATATACATATTAAAAAAATTTATAAAGTTGTATTGTTTTTAAATTTTATTTTTGAATATTTTATTTATATTCCTCCCCCCTTGGCTACGCCCCTGCTGGGAGTATACATTGGTATAGTCCATTCACGTTAAAGTGAGCTCTTTTTGAAGCTCTCTCATTTGGTACAACTGTCAATAAAGATATTTCATTGTAGCCTTAGACATTAACTTTCGAGTCCGGTGAAATATATACATTGTGTTTATTACTTACATGGAAATATTTACTTTAAAAAGTAGCGGAAGGGTAAAAAATGGCTGATAGGAAGAAAGTAACTAGTGTCAAAAGTGCTCACTTTACCGTGAACAGCATATAGTAGAGAATTGAAGCATTATTTTCTAAGCACCCTACTACAGAGTTTTGTTGTATGCCGCAAAAAGAAAGTATACAATTTAAAAAGAAACACACAGGCACTGAAAAATATACAAGACTATTTGAAATGTTGGTGTGTTTTATGTGTTATGAAACAAATGTATTTTTTTTTTGTGGTAAATTGTGTTTGAAGTGAGTATTCCGTAACATACAGCTTTCATTCTCCCAGCATATCCTCATTTCTTCAACGCACAAAAGTAAGCTGTCGTGCTATATGCAAATACGTCACACAACAATTTCATCCACTAGGAAACTTCAATTTTCGAAAAATTGTCACCCAACACGTCCATCCAGCAACAGCTTCATCTGTAATCAACAGATACGTAAATAACAAAGAATACCGCAGAACAAACGACAAAAGGAAACGAGACAATTAAACAACAGAATGAATAGTCAAACTTTAAATAATGTGAAATGCTGTTGTATACAAAGTCTCTAGCAAACTTACCAGTTGTATACTTGTTTTGCTGAAAGCGCAGGGTCCCGTTGTAAACAAAGTAAAACATGAAGATCGGAGATGAAGTGTGTCGCAAGTGCAGCACCACAGCTCTGTACACTAGAGATATTCGGTAGTCGGAAATCAGCTGCAAAAAAAAAACAAAACACTTTGCATGGAGCTGACAGGCATTGGTCATTGTCGGAATGTACTTGGTTTTCGATATTCAGCACTTCTCAGTGCAGAGAACATGTAGGCAGGAAAACCGATTCACTTGAAGCACGATATAGCCAAAATGACTCCAAATACGATAAACGAGTCAATTTTTATCTCACTGGAAATCAGGGGCTCGCCTGTTTGCATCGTTTTTCTCCTTTTTCTTTTTTGGCCGAGAAGCGCGTGAGCTATAAGGGTCACACTGACACGCGCTTGCAAGAGCGCCATCGCCGCTACGCGCAGGACTCTGAGCTGGAGTGCAGTGTTCTCGTAGTGCTGCGCGCACCTGCAGGACTTTCAGCTGCGACCCTGTCATTTAATTGACGGAGAGTTCGTAGCAAAGTTCAACACAGGCTCCTATCGTAGTCCGGCTCGTGTCCGGGCAGCATGTGTTTAAGATACGGCAGTCTGCTATATCGGAGGGCGCCAAAATAATATTTACAGCACGCGTGGTAACTTTAAAGTACCAAGTCCTCGCCTGGGGTATGACGTCTTTTCGTAGGTTTACATACGGGGGCGAGGGGGGCATGTTTATGAGTTTCACAAAAAAAAAAAAAAGGATTTCAAACACACGGCAACGTTGTTCAAATTATTATTGCGGTGGTTAAAGTTTCTATGTTATAAAGGTAATGTGATGGAGGTAGAACTTAAGCAGGGCTTCAGAAAAGTTGGAAGTAACCGTGATCGGACTTTATGCAAAACAGGCAAGCCGCACAGCGTAATTGAATAAACGATACACTGATAGTACGCGTGAAGCGTGCATCGAACGCGAACTCGCTATACGCAATCGTGCTCCTCGCACTCTCATCACGTGGAACAACACTCTCCGATGTCGCGTGCGAGTGCGCGAGAGTGGGGTGGTTCGGTTGTTCGGAACACGACGCGAATCCCACTGCTCCGACACGCCGGTTTTCACGTAACGTGGTCGATTCGCTAGTAGAGCTGTAGGGGAATACGTGGTGGCGTGCCCACGTCACGACTTTTGACTGCCAATTTTCGCCTCTGCAACCTGCCGAAAAAAAAACACGTGGGTAGGCAAATGCTAGCTCGCCATTTACCTGCGCGTGCGTCTTGAAATGTGTTGAAACGTACAAGCCACGGTCTGTACGCAGATGGTGATCAAATGTTGGGGACGTGCGCAGAATACGCGAATCATTCAACTCAATCATTAGTAAAGGCAAAGTCTGTTCAAGGTGTGTGAGCTCTTATGAAATCAATATTCTGAAAAGGAAAAAAAAAAAACATTACTCTCCAGAACTACACAGTGGCATGCAGGCTTATAGTTAAGTTGACAGAGTATTAAAAGAAAATAGTTCCAAGACTTTTTTGTATTGCAAGAGTACTGTTAAAAAATGTATGGCCACCGAAGTAAGTACACGTTGTTTAACAAACATTAGAGAAGGAGTTTATGTTAATGACACATTTTAATTTCTATCGATTTCAAGGTTTCGTTTGCATGGCGCATGTACAAAGTGATGAGGCCCATGGTAATGTTTATTTTACATACGGCAGAAAGATACAAAATAAGAAGGAAGTAGATCCGAATTAGGGTTTTAAGAAGTTTTGAGATAGTTATGAATATCCTATTCCAGCTTCTTAAAAATGTTTGGTAACTCATATTCCACTTGTCGCTTATTCGGGTTTAGTGCAACAGGAGTCTGCATCTGCTTATCAGCTTTGACAATTATAACTCTTGCATTTGCGGACACGTTTATGTTTACGACGGTTCCGGCACTACTGAATGTCGAAAACCAAGTACAAGTATATGGAACATACTGACGTGATCCACATTCGTGTGATATAACTTTGTATGGAACTGAAACACAACGCAAAGGAAGACCTCTTTGCTCGTACTGTCATTAAGATAGCACCATGTTAGTCTCCGCAGCAACAGAGCCGTGCACATCAGTAGTAGGAAAATGACGGTTCACGCAATCCAGGATGCAGGATGCGGACGAGGGGACGAGCCGGCGGCCATATTGGATGACGTCACGCCGAAACCTCCTGCTCTGTTTACCCTCGTCAGAAGCGGCCATCTTGAATTTACATTTTCCCCTTAGGAATTGCCTTTTTTTCCCTCCTGCTCTATTATTACTTCCAATCTCTTCATGCTCTTGCATTCCTCTTCTTTTTTCTCATGCTCTGGCATGCTCCTGCATCCTGAAGCGCGTGGACCGCCATGTTCCTACTACTCCCATCGGAAGCGTTTTTGGGGGTTCACTCCCCCTTCCCCTTCCCAAATAAAGTTGNACCGCCATGTTCCTACTACTCCCATCGGAAGCGTTTTTGGGGGTTCACTCCCCCTTCCCCTTCCCAAATAAAGTTGCAAGAAATAAAAAAGAAATTAAACATAATTATAAAAGGTATACACAAACTGTGCCAATCTCAATTACATTTGTCCTCTAAAAGTGGTGCTATTTGGTTTTTTCCTGAATATTTTTATAACTGGGTGTACGAAAAAATTATATTCATTTTGAAACTGAAGGATACGTGATGTAACACCTCCCATTTTCAAATCCAGTGCATTTGCCTGGGCAGCAATATGGCACTGTAAACAAGATGAGATCCAGACGATGTAGCAATATGAGCCCACACAGTAACATATGTCNGGGCAGCAATATGGCACTGTAAACAAGATGAGATCCAGACGATGTAGCAATATGAGCCCACACAGTAACATATGTATGTACTTGTTACAAACAATTCTTTGGAAACTAGTTGCAAAAGAATTCCTTGTAACTCTATATATATTATTGTATATTTACAACACGTTATTTTAGAAAACATATAAAACTGTTCATGTAGCTCAATATTTATAATACACTCGAAGTCTTCATCGCCTGCTAGTTAGAACTCAATATTAGTTTCACACGTTCCCCGCTAAAATTTCGAGAAATTTATTCCACCTTATTTGTAGTGTTACAGAAATATCTGTGGCAACAAAATGTCAAATAATTCCGTGTAAAAATATAGAAAAAATTTANTTATTTGTAGTGTTACAGAAATATCTGTGGCAACAAAATGTCAAATAATTCCGTGTAAAAATATAGAAAAAATTTACAGTGCATAATGCGGCAAATTTTACTGGTCGCAGATATCACACAACGTTTTGACTATTTATTTCCCACACTTCCCCACGCCGAAGCTGTGGCTTGCGTGTTAACGGTCGTGTTGTCTAATGTTGCAGATCCACTTATCGAACGGACTTACGTCTGTTTAGGACGTATTCGGATGTGCTTTTGAACTAAACTGATAATGTTTGTTCCTCCTCAATTCGCAGTAAATGCACCAACTTACTTTATCCTAAAAATTTTTCACACGAGAGTGCTNTAATGTTTGTTCCTCCTCAATTCGCAGTAAATGCACCAACTTACTTTATCCTAAAAATTTTTCACACGAGAGTGCTTTGCAGTAGTGCCATCTGGACAAATGTCACTATGCCTGCACAATTTTCTGTTGTGGACAGAAAATGTTTACTCGATTCTTATTTCTAACGATTTGTCGGGGTTAACCACCGCAGTGTTTACTGTAGTAAAAACCAGATAAAAATTCTAGTGAAAATTAAGGCGCAAAGAGGGAAATAATTTAATAACTTAACTATTGCTCATTTTAATAATACGCAACTTATTTGTGATATGTCCACCTTCGTTCATGTCCAGTGAAGAACTGGCATCCATAACACCTATTTTGATAAGTAAACACTATTCATCCTTACGTGCTAGTAGTTGCGTTAAGCGTATCACCGAATCTTGTATAAGACTTAAATATATCCTCCACGTTTGGTTACAAACGCATCATCACTGTGCTCCACACGCTAGAGAGCTTCGACTCTCAGCTCGTTTTGTGAATGTGACAATCTGCAATGATTGAACTCGTGCGCTTGCAGAACACTGGTGTAACTCACGTTGAATAGCTGTGGAAGGGTTTCGTTGCTTATAGGCTTCGATCCAAAGTAGAATTTCCGTATTTTCTTAGCCAGAGCAACAGAGTCAGCAGATCCNGTATTTTCTTAGCCAGAGCAACAGAGTCAGCAGATCCTTTCGCCAGGTTCAGTATTTCAGGTACCACATATTCGTAGTCGTGGAAGTAACGCTGCAGCATTTCGTCAGTAACCGCTGGAACACAAAAAACGTTATGTCAGTAAAAAATGTGTCGTGCAAACTGAGTCAAAAAGCTGTACAATATAAACAAAATATGTGCAGATAAGTTGTTATCTATGCAGTGGCGTGTGCATGCGATGAGCCCCCAGGCTGCCCAGACCCCAGTTGCAATGTTAAGAAGGTCACCTGAGTCTTTTGTCTCCAGCAGGTTGTCGCCGACGATGCTCGGGACGGAGGTGACCTTCCCGGCCCTCAGCAGGTGCTCTGGAGTGTCTGACAAGAACACTTCGTCTCCTTCCTCTATCTTGGGCTCCACCATTGGGGTCGTTCTGAACGCCGGGGTGGATCCATCCTGGAATTCGCACGTCTTTCAGTGAGCGAGTGCGCGAACGAGCGAGTGAAGAGATTTTGGTTCAGTGAGCGAGTGCGCGAGCGAATGAAGAGATTTTGGGCAGATCTTAACATCGAGGNCGAGTGAAGAGATTTTGGTTCAGTGAGCGAGTGCGCGAGCGAATGAAGAGATTTTGGGCAGATCTTAACATCGAGGTCTTGGGAGCCGGTGAGGGTGAAGTGAAGGTGAGTATGGAGCAGCGCCGGAATGAAATGGCTGGGGAAACGGGAGATCCCCGAGAAAACCCGCAGACCAGCGGCATCGTCCGGGCACGATTCTCAGTTGATAAAATCCGGGACTGACCAGGCCGGGGATTGAACCCGGTTCGCCTTGGCGGGAGGCGAGCAGTCTAACCGGTCAGCCACCGCGGCCCCCAGAAATTGTTACAGTTCCAAACAAAAAAAAGNTTGGCGGGAGGCGAGCAGTCTAACCGGTCAGCCACCGCGGCCCCCAGAAATTGTTACAGTTCCAAACAAAAAAAAGTTGTTCGTTGCAATGCCTCAAATTATGTTCCTATTTAAGGTGATTTTGAATAACATGACGAAATAAAAACCGCAGCTGTCTGTGGGTTAATAGAAATAATTAATCATAGTAACAAAATGTTTGGAAAAGCCGTCAAGTATTTTTTAATTTAAGTTTAAGTTAGGAATAACAAAGCCGGTAGTCCGCAGTTTTACGTATCTCCGTGCGCAACAAGTTGCATATCACGAAGGCGAACGGAATTGGCGCGATCATCTACATGCAAGAACAAGTTTCCTTTGTATAAAATATTCAGGGTAGAGTGAGCACTTTTTGAAGCCCTCTCATTTGGAATAATAGTCATTAAATATATTTTACTGTAGCATTAGACGTCAACTTTTGATTCCGGCGAAATATATGCACTGTTTTTATTACTTTCATTGGCATTATTTGTTTTAAAATGTGGTAAATAGCTGATAGGAAAAAAGTAACTTGGGCCTTAAAAGTGCTCACTTAACCGTGGACATCCGATAGCTAACATTATTCCGTTCCCCTTAGTGATATGCAACTTGTTGTGCTCGTATGTGCGTGTAGCTGCGGACTCTCGTCGTGGTTATGCCTAACTTCAAATTAAAATAAAAAGTCCTAGATAGATTTTCCGAGCATTTTGCTACAAGGCTTTTTTTGTTTATATTAGTCCATAGATGCTGAGGTTTGAATTTCGAGATGTTATTTAAAAATATCTTGTATCTACCCGAAAGAGTTAAATATTCATAGAGAAACTACATNATCTTGTATCTACCCGAAAGAGTTAAATATTCATAGAGAAACTACATTGATTTAAAAGAAGAGTACATAAAAGTAAATTTCTGGTGTGTTCATAAAAAAATTGATGTGTCCAGATAAATAAAAAAGCCATTCTATCTTTGAGATATCACTGAACTGTCCGGGTATTTTGAATAACTAAAAGGGGATTAACGACGTCATGTCGAAAATGTGGTAAAAACCAGAATCAAGCATGTGTATATATTTTATATTCCATACAGTTTGTTTATTATTTATGACTTGTCTCGATCAGAGAGATGTAAATTTGACGTTGAGATAAGTGGGTCGGTGGGAATGGTTCCTCAACACGCGAGGGTAGGCATGGATTATTATTGACCTAGACGACACAGCCACGCGCGCACACACACACACATACACATATGTAGTCTATTCACAGTTTATGTACACTTTTTGAATCAATCCTTTGAAAAATAACCACGTGTATGACGTGTTTGTTGCCTAAATATGTCATGTGTCACAGGAATTTTATACTTCTGTTAACATTTCCGGTCAAATTGAACTTTCGCTCATATTTTATGCATGAAATAATATACCCGATATATAATTAATATGGGAAAAAAACAGAGAGGAAATATGCGTGTTGTTAATGCCTAGTGAGAAATAGTCATTATGCAAAACTGAGTGCGCANGGAAAAAAACAGAGAGGAAATATGCGTGTTGTTAATGCCTAGTGAGAAATAGTCATTATGCAAAACTGAGTGCGCATGATTGGGTGCGTTGTCCCTTTGGAGTGAGTGATTCCCTAGAATTGTTTAAGGTTTGTTTGTATGAAACGGAGGAATATGCTGAAAGGAGGAGGTTAGTGCTGCGTCAGAGAAGTTGGACGTAACCGTGAATCGACTATAGATGCAGAGTAAAGAGGGTGACAGACGGTTACCGCCTCTGTAGCAGCCGGTGTCTGCGCGGCCACTAGATCCTCGGGTGACGCGCTGCGAAGGAACTGGACCAGATCGTCTCGGCTCGTCGCGTTGTGGCCTAGAACCTCCGCCAGGCGAAATGCTCCACGGGTGCCGTTGTAGTCAGTTCTGTATATCAGCGACGACCCACCATCTATGATGGCACGGTGGAACATACCTGCAAAAGGCGTGCATTAGAAAAATTAATGTTGGCACGAAATGCATTGAAATAATGTAGATGAACATAAGTTACTTTATTTATGAAAGCGATGACTCTTTCTCCCTCTCTTGTAAGTAGGAATCGCGCCGGGTGATGTCGCCTGTCGGCGGGTTTTCTCGGGGATATACTGTTTCCCCGCCCTTGCATTCCGGCGCTGCTCCATACTCACCTCACTTCACCCTCATCGACTGTCAAAACCTCGTTATGATCCGCCAAGATCTCTCAACTAACAACTCCCTCTGTGTGTGTTTGTGTGTGTGTGTGTGTGTGTGTGTGTATATATATATATATATATATATATATATATATATATATATATATATNGTGTGTGTGTGTGTGTGTATATATATATATATATATATATATATATATATATATATATATATATATATATATATGAAGCCAGTGACCATTGGCGTTTTATTTTTTCGATGCTAATCTGTATATCAATAAAGATTTTCTACAATTATATTCAATTTTAATAATTGTTAAAATAAATATATTCGGAGTGATTTGACCATATCAGCACTGTATTCAGTGGAAATATGACGAACCAAATCACGGAAGCTGTTCCGATAAACCTGCCGATAGAAATGCTCTTTCATTGGTAAATTCCTTCAACCACATATAATTATTATATACGCAATGTAGCACACTTCTGCCACATAACAGGCTGTATCACTCTTATAAGGACGTTATTAGTTTTAATGTCATAATAGAAAATCCAGGCTCATTACTGACTGTGTTTCACTATAGAATCGTTACATCTCATGGTTCTGTGCACAGTTTTGTATCTGATTGTTAACAGGTGTTCCCTGGTTGTCATTAAAAGGTGAAAATTAATTAATATATGAAATTTTGAAGTAAGTTATTTATTTCATTAATACATGTTAATAGTTAATATATTATGCTCGTAATGATGGGTAGGGTAATTAGCTGAGCTTCAATTGTCGCATTATTCAATAAATCCTTCCAAATTTGAATCAGGAAGGGAAAAAAAAATTAAATTTGGTGGGTGACGCAGACTTATAAGATGATCCCCATCCGCTAGGTCGTGAGATCTACCACCATTTCGTGAAAGAGCGAAGGTGCCGTTTAATATGCAAATCAGTTTTTTTTGTTGCTGCTTTTTAATACACTCGTACACTTCTGCTTCTCAAATTTTCCATTTGGACTATGACACTTTTGTTTCCTCCCCTAGGAATTTTTTTGGAAATAAGCTATTGCTGCAACTCCCACATTTATCACTGACTGTAGTTTTTGTGCTTATGTCATGATAGGCGCTGTACTCGTATGCCTAGCTATGAAGGAAGAGTAAATTTGCATACTAGTTAGGCACACTTAAAATTCAGAAAGTTAGGAAATATGTCTTTCACGAAATAGAACGAGCAAACCTGGAGATTAATAAAATAAAATTTAGATATGATTTTTTTTTCTTTCAATTTATGGGGACACTCCCTTGTTTAACGCCTTTGTGGCTCATTATTTAAAGTCACGCCTGTACCACGCACAAAATACTGGTTCACTATCGCAGAAGTGAACATTTAATCATACTGTACAAAGTGCTGTCGTAAGTAGATGTCTGTACTTCGTTCGGAACCATGCAACAACATTTTCCTGGATTGGAATGGGAAATCACTTGGGATAGCCACGCCCAGCGCAGCAGGTCAGAAACGAAACCGTTACACTCCCAAAGTGAGGCTGGCGTGATAACACATCACCATAGAAGAGTCATGCATGGAGAAATGAATCAGTGGCCGAGTGTCTTTTATCTCACCGGACTCAACAGTCGGCAGCTGGAAGCCATCTTGGTAGCCATGCGCTCAGATAGTCGACCATTAGTGTAACAAGTACCCCGACTGGAACTCCTTCACAAATTAAAGTCGAAATTCTGTTCTGTTTCCTTCCACATTTCGTCNTGTAACAAGTACCCCGACTGGAACTCCTTCACAAATTAAAGTCGAAATTCTGTTCTGTTTCCTTCCACATTTCGTCAATTTAAATGCCGTACCCTTCACGGAATAACAATAGCTAGCATTTTGGCAGCCATGTTCGCATACAATCGGCTTATTTATCAATTGTGTTTTTATTTCCTTTGTGACGTCGCCATTACGTTTCGGTATCTCCAACTGTGAAATCAAGGNCGGCTTATTTATCAATTGTGTTTTTATTTCCTTTGTGACGTCGCCATTACGTTTCGGTATCTCCAACTGTGAAATCAAGGAAGGCAAATCTCCTCACCATCACGTCATATATATGGGATTCACCGATACACTTTATGTATAATATATACTCTTACATATATATATGCATATAAACAAATGTATGATGAATATTTGTTCTCCTTTTCCTCCCTAGGAAATTATTTACCTGTTTTGAAAACATAGTTAACAATGTGGTTTGCAAAGGTAGCCAGGCTGCACTTTTCAGAAAGATGGCTATTCAAAAAAATCAGCATTGACATCTTAAATAATCAGTTAGTTGTTAATATAGGATATTTTAAAGAGCCTTCTCGATAGAGTATAAAGTTATATATTTTAGTTCTGTTACCTCGAATAGAATACAGTTTATTTGTACTTTATATTCTTCACAACCAGGGGTTGCTATTATTGTATAAAATTATTTTCACCGTATAATTTTCAAATTGAATAGACCAATTATATTCTATGCATCCATCCATACTTTATTCGTGTTTGGTTAACTATTGAAAAATACTGGAGGATTAATAAAACAGAACAAGAAGGCGAGACTTAATTCGCGAATTTAGGATACAGGTGACGTATTCTATCAATTTCTGTTGTGTCGTCACTCAGAAGGCGGCGCACGTGTTCAGTGAAACAATAATGCCAACATACTCGTGAGTAATACTGAAAATACCACAAAACCTGATATAGGCTATTCACAGTTAATTGAGCTCTTTCGAAATCAACATTTGAATAAATGTCACTGCCCGTACCTGTCCATATTTTAACCAGCATGTTGGCTGCCATGCACCCAGTGAAGTTTGTAACGGCGGAGAGAAAATAGTTCCACTTTTTTATCGTTGAATTAAAGGTGTTTGGTGATTTCACAGTTTCACACGACCGCCGGATGAATAAAGTAATGAGACCTATCACAAAGTTCATTTTACGTATGTCGTAAGAATGCACAATGTGCAGACCTGTGGATCTTAAGCAGGGCGTGTTCAATTGTGCTTCAGTTTACAGTGGCATATACTGTCAGAGCCGAACCACCTTCACACTTCATCTTCGCTTTCCCGTGAACTTCGNGCTTCAGTTTACAGTGGCATATACTGTCAGAGCCGAACCACCTTCACACTTCATCTTCGCTTTCCCGTGAACTTCGAACATCGCACACAACTTGCGAAGTTGCAGTACAGTTACTTATACAAGAGACTGCAACTGTATTCCTACATATGTAAAACATAAGTTTGCAAGGGAAGGCATCGTTTAGAACCATGGCACAGGTTTTGTCACTAATAAGCGACTTATTTCAATGCCGTGTCGTTGGCCTCCATCATACCCTTCAAACGCAGCGGTGGTGTCGTGGTTAGACTACTCGCCTCCCGCCGAGGCGAACCGGGTTCGATTCCCGGTGGGGGTTGCTCCCGGATTGTTGCATGCGGGAATCGCGCCGGACGATGCCGTTGGTCGGCCGTGTTTCCTCGGGGATCTCCCGTTTTCTCCACCCTTGCACTCCGCCACTGCTTCAACTTCACTTCATTTCACCCTCATCGACGCTTCAGACCTCGCTGTTAAGAGCCGACCAGCTGAACTTTATTTCAGCTATGTATTTTTCTTACTTGCAAATTGGTAAAATTATATATATATATATATATATATATATATATATATTACATGGTTAGCCAGCTATTATCTACATAGAAATCTTTTAAATTGTTCAAAGAAACAAGAAACAATTTCATGTGCAGTAATTTTAAAAATTAGTTTAGGCCTACACGATGCTTAGCATCAAGCGTGGGCAGAAAATTTTTAATGAAATAAATTGGTTCACCTTTAGACAGAGGCGATAGTTGGTGCAATCCGGTGCTCATAGCCCCGGCACTTTCTCCGAACAAGGTGACGTCTCTGGGGTTGCCGCCGAAACCCGCGATGTTCCTCTGAACCCAGCGCAGTAACGCCACCTGGTCCTTCATCCCGGCGTTGGTGGTTACATCCGGGTGCTCCAGGCTCAAGAATCCTGCACAACAGGGTTACCTGCGTGCATTTCGAGAAGTTTGTTTTCGGGGAAGGATCTCCCGGACAGTGATCTACAAAAGCTAAACGAAGTAAGTTATCGTGGGTGCTGTGAAGTCGTTGTTGCACGAACGTGGGTACTGTGAAGTCGTTGTTACACGAACGTGCCCCGCGTGACTTCGACCGTGGGAACTTAGAAAACATAAGAAGGTCCCACTCCTCTCCGCTTTGAACCATTTGAGGGACGCATTGTGCGCCAAGCCGACATTTTTCTACTATAGTTCATTTACGGTTACTTCCAACTTTCCTTGAAGACCCTCTTAAAGTTCTACTTCCAGGATATTCCTCCCCCTCGTGCAAACAAAACTTAGAAAATTACATCGGAGGGACAACGCACCGCATGCGTGCGCACTCGTTGCAACGCTATCTTGCATAAGAACTATTTCTTGCTAAGCATTAACAACACATCTGTTTTCTCTCTGTCTTTATCAATAATAGTTATAAATTAAATATAAATTTTAGTTCTCTAAATAGTATAAAACAAAGTCGCTTATCCCGCGTCTGACTGTGCATTCGCTTAGTACTTCTAATTTACCAAATGGATTTTGATGCAGTTTTCAACATCATTTAGAGAATTTCTTGAGGAAGGTCGGGGTGTATAATGCATTTATATTTAATGTAAGGATAGTAGAGAAACGTCGACGTTTGTCGTAAAAAACCGTTTTTCGGGCGCTTACATGGCTTGCGCTGACTAAACCATAAGAGATACATAAAATTAATGTCTTACAGAATTGTAGCTCTCGAAAATGTCTACAGAAACGTCTGCGACAGCATGTGTTTATCTCGCAAGGATGACCCACAGTAACCATTTTCTGTCTTTCAAAGTTTGATAAAAAAATAATGGTTCACTTGCGAAGCCGTTTTGACCGACGTAGTATTAATCCTTATTCAATTAAATATGTTTATTACCTTAAGCATTTAGTTAAGATCAAATTTGTCCTTAACACCATATCATTAAAATTAATATCGTAGAAGATATCACAGGTTTTCCTATTATACCCGGGCAAAGCCGGGCAGTTCTGCTAGTAAAGTATCAGTATAAGTTCACATCGAACAAAAATAAGTTAATTTTATCGCTTGCGATTCATGGCATATTTAGGAAATAGGCAAAATCGTAATACACGAGATGTTTTGTCAAATATTTTATTAAAACAGTGGGAAGAAACCTGGATTAGAATGTGCTACCTGAGACCAGGTAAAGATGTTGTAATTAGCATGTTCCAGTGCGTGAGACGGACGTGCGAGTA
Source organism: Clitarchus hookeri (assembly GCA_002778355.1). Classification (NCBI taxonomy): domain Eukaryota; kingdom Metazoa; phylum Arthropoda; class Insecta; order Phasmatodea; family Phasmatidae; genus Clitarchus; species Clitarchus hookeri. Next base: position 288,476 of record NQII01002676.1, read on the forward strand.
CAACAGAGCACTTTGAAAAACGCACTGCAGTGCAGATGAATAAACAACCTATTAAATTAATCTAAAAAGGTGAAATATTTCAGTATACGTAGTCAACAGTGAGATTTCATCTACGTCCTTTTCATCTGTTACCAGGTGAGGAAGTTTACACACTTAAAAAAATCCCGAGAAATCAAGCAGAAATTCCCTATTGAAGCATTGCTATTAATTATTGGCATATTACCGAGATTTGGCCTACTCACACTGACTAAAAGTTTTGCTCAACCAACAAAATACTTGTCTAGTAATGATTAAACCTAACTATTTTGCTTCCAAGCAGGTTTGTTGACCAAGAAAAGGGATTTCGTCTATTCATGTAATTTAGTCAAATGGTAAAAATCAGTTTCGTTGCATTTAAAATTTCGTTTGGCCAACTAATTTTTTTTTCGAAGAAGAATTTCGAATATAAAAATGTTTTTTTGTTGGTTAACATTTTTACCTTGGTGATTAGGGGCAATTTTCTTTACAGTAATTATATTGACTGGATACAAATCAAATAAGTTCTTGCAACTTCGTAGCTAATATTAATGAGTATGATCTCCTTTTGGGTTCTTATAGTTAAAGCTAAGTAATTAATAAACTTTTGCAGATATTGAATGGTACAGTCTATTATTTAGGATTTGTTATTGTTATAATTTAATTTACGCAGCAATTGTTATTGAAAAATATTAACATTTTGTTAACACTGCTTTGCGTTATAAAAAATTGTTGCCAGAAATTGTGTAGGGTTATTCTATACCGCAAAACCAACCACCCCGGGATGATTTATTACAAAAAATTCTATAAAAATAATGCAACTTATGACTTGTACGGTACGAGAGTTTCGAAATTTTCAAATAATATTATTTCAAAATACGTCATGCTACCTTATATGAAATGAAAATTCCTGAACAGGGTTTCCTTGATTGCAGATTTATAATTTGTGACTTCTGTTAGGTAATATCATCCCTTTTCATCAATAAAATAGGGAGACGGTTGTTATTTTCGTACCAAACTCTGAAGAAACTTATAAATTAAAGCTATGAAACATATAAATAATTACACTTAAATTAGTCTAATTGCTGTAAAAATTATACCCAAACTATTTAAAAAAAAAAATTTAAAAAAAAGATTTGAAATGCCTTCCCAATTTAGCCACCAAAGTTATCATATTTATAAGTAAAATCAATTACAGAAAATATTTTTAATTAGAACCAATATTTTGTTACATAAACCCATAGTAGTTATTATGATTGTCCTACGCAATGAAGCTTTCAGTGCGTAATGTGCTTTCCAAAGCATCTTAAATAGAAAAAAAATTTAAAGTTTGATTAAACTTGACTCTTAAAACATTTAAGTTAATGAGTTCTCTAAAAAAAAATATTTTAGAATGTTACAAAATTGTATGCATTCCTTTTCTATGTGCAGTATACTTCGTACTTCAGTTACACGTGTATTCTACTGTTTATTGAGGTGTGCATACTGTACTGTCGAATGCGTTGCTACATTGGAAGCCGTTATCCGTATACCTGAAGGGATTAAACCCGTTTAGTCCCGAATTCTTTTACGGGCTTAAGCGCTGCAATAGTTTCATTTTTTTTTTATTGACACTGCACTTCTGTCAAGTGCGCTTCTCGTAACCAATGAACAACGCACTGTGTGCTCGTTGATACAGGCCGTTTGTGGTTAACTGAGCACCTTTGAAAACAACCTTTGAAAAAAAGTCACCGCTCCCACCTGCATAAATTTTAACGGACACACTGACAGGCATGCGCCCAGTAATGTTGGTAACTACTAAGGGAAAGTAGTTCCCTGACATAACGTTGAATTTGAAGCGTTGGGTAAACATTTGTGAATACTGAAATTATTTATTTTGCTTTCTGGTTTTTTTTTTTCAATGCGCATAAATTTAAGAAGTAAGCAAATTCGTGAAATAATTTACCTTTCTAATAATTTCATTGTTTCGCTTGAACGACGCATGAATACAGTGATAAGACCCACCGCAATGGTAATTGTGCACAAGGTGGAATAATACACAATGTGCAGACAAGTAGATCCTAAGCAGGGCCTTTCAAAAGTGCTCAGTTTACCATCAGCATTAACCATCTACAAATAAAGAGATACGAAAATTTAAATATATATATAAATATATAATTATATTGCTTGGAAGGGAGAGGCTCGAAATACAGGCCGGTGATCCCTTGTCGTGTACAGTTACGAACATAAACATCCTTAACATGCAACACGTCTTCCATCGTGAAGACGGAGGGGTCGTGAGGACTCACCGAGCGCTCCCAGCCTGTAGTTGAAGGTCACCAAGATGGACGTCAGGTTCATGAAGTGGTCCGGCCCCCACATGTCTCTGATGCCGGAAAACCTCACGAAAGCCCCGCCGTGGATCCACACTATCACGGTTAGGCGACTGCTGTGACGTCCGTGCGCTACCTGCGTGAGAAACGTGGCAACGTTCTGTACCTGCAGTCCATCCAAGTAGTGTATAAGGGAAAAATTTCCTCCTGCGGATGCATTCCTCCTGCTCTTGCATTCCTCCTCCCTTCCTCCCTGTCATGAGCCTGTGCTCGAATGCCTCTTTATACACTACTCACCCACTGTTACTTCCAACTTTCTGAAACACTGACAACAAAGTTCTACTTCCTGGATATTCCTCCGCCCCGTGCAAACGAAGCTCAGAAAACTACACCGAAAGGACAACGCACCGCATTGGTGCGCACTCAGTGTAATAACGTTTTGCATTATAACTTTGTCTTACTAGGCGTTATCAACCACACCTATCGTCTTTGTCTTTACTCGTATTAGTTATAAAATAATGAAGTATTATCTTTGGATAAAATTTAAGTGAAATTTAAGTTTAACAAAAAATAAGGTACTTTTATATTAACAGATAAAACGCCTGTGATGCGTGGCGTGTTTAGGAAACAACCGTACGTGGGGTGATTTGTCAATGGTTTGATTCGAAAAATGTAAACAAACCGTTAGATACACGTCTACTGTGTAGCTAGTTCCTCTGAACTAAACTCTTGCACACAAACGGCACATTGTGAAAAGGGACCTGGGGGTCGTTTACAAAGTTTTGAGTAAGATACATACCAGTGATTTATTAGAAAACTGTTAGATTGACACGAATTAAAATTATACATCAACTTCCCAACGGTAGATGTTGATGTTGCATGCACTTATAAAGCTTGCATGATTGCTTAATTTAAAAGAAATAATTTTTTTTGTTCCTTGAATTTGGATCCCTTTTTACAATAGATGGGAATGGGCAACATGTTTTTCAGGTGTAATTTGACAACTTAATATATATTTTTGTTTCTCGAGATGAGTGGCAAGTGAGATGAGAATACATTACAAACGGGAAGGGGCAGAAAGTAAAATATATTACACTAACTGCATTTTCATTAAAAGAAAACAATCAATCATTAACCGTTAAGTCATACTCTCTTGCCTCGCGTTCATGTCGCCTGGTTTGCAGTGAGGTTATACTACTACCGTGGCACAATGGCCACCAACTATTGAAATCTAGGATAAATGAGGTTTGTTGCTCTTTAAGCATCGTGACAGTGCTGGGCGACTTGCTGGATGAGCTGCAGATAAGTTCACAGTGTGTAGGGTCAAAAGAGGTATTCAAGTTCAGGACTTGAGCTTCTTCTTGCACAGAATAATGACACTTGCCATTTCTGGCGGTGCAATTAAAACTATTTTAACACTAGAATGTAGTTCTGTCCTTACAGTGTGTGATACCACACTTAGCTCGAAATTATCAGTTGTTATGCCCAGGTCCCTTTTTACAATAAGCTGTTAATTTATTTTAAAGCAACGCAAGCTTAGGTATACTTGCAGAAATGTTGCCATTGGATCAGCAAATGTGTTTCTTTATTTCAACGCCTCGTTAAGAGTGTAATACGTTAATTAACCATCACTGAAAGTACAGTGTTAAATTTTCCTGTACATTCAAAATGTACAGTTATTATGGGGAAATGCAATCCGTCAGTGGCGGCTCCTGGGTCCAGAAGTAGATGAGGCTCCACGAATATGGAGTTCATTGAGTTAGGAAAGGGTTGCTGTCAGAAGTATGCGTTATGCAAAAGTCTTTTTATTAAATTTCTTTTCCCCCTTAACGAACAATGTTAGCTGCAAAATTGAGGTTCCTCGATCTTACAGGAGCTGCTAAATTCCTTTTTATATCTATGAAAAAAAAAATAGCGTGTAGTAGAAAAAGTGTGCTACGAAAATTGTCGTCAACTAAACTGTATACAACTAAGGTCCCTAAAATGTTGTATCTCGGACCGTATGCGTCTGCGTAGTTCTAAATGTGTATATCTTAACTATATTAAACATTTTCGGACACTTCAAACGTTTATTTTACTTCACTTTACGTTATGCACGTAACAGTAATAGTGGCGGAAAGATACACAATGAGCATGCAAGTAGATCTTAAGCAGGGCTTTCAAAAGTGCCCCATTTTACCGAGGACGACCTACTGGGCTCTAACTGAAACTCTCGCTGGGGAGGTGATGGAATACCTATTCGACTGCCAATGGCCGGTGAGAAATCGGTTTAATTTTTTATTTCAAATTTGATACACGTTATGATGCTTTACATTTTCCATGGGGTGGCCACTTGTCTTATAACCAATGCCGTTATAATGGGGAAGGAATAGTAGACCTGAAGCACTCTGCATGGGTTTGAAAACTATACGAGAGAAACCATGTACTGCCTAGGTAAGTCAGTTCAAAAAAATTTCCTTCCCGTAACGAGGTTCCGAACCAAAACGTAAGTACCGTAACATGACGAAGAGTGTCTCCACGAAACCTAGGGTTGTCTCCAACTACACTCTAAGCCCGAGTCAGTGATATCGATCAGCGAAATAACGTTAGTTGAAAGCCAGTTGACAAGCTACTGCCGGCCGGCGAATCAAGCAAAGGAACCGGGAACAAGTGACGTAAGGCAGTGGAATTATCGACATTCAGTGGGAATCGCAAATAAATCAATGAAATTCGGCCATCGCATTAATAAAGTAAGTTATCTGGCACTGATTACCAGTCGCATAACTTTCACTGATTTAGCTCAATTCTCACGGTTTCAGGTTTAGAGTGTGTACGTGCTTGAGCGAGGGCTTGATTTATAATTCGCCTGCCTACGTGGCAAGATGTTTCTTACCTGAGGCACGAACACGTTCAGGTAGAGACAGTCCTCGGACATTGAGCTGTTGGTGTCGTTAAGTTTCTCCTGTGGGCAGTACGGGCCCTGCTGCAGCGCGTCTCTCACTCCTGCCCACTTCTTCACTGGCCGTGGCGTCTGCAACACGATCAGCCCTCTCGTCACAAACTCACGCATATTTACAGTGCAGCGATCACCTTACAATGATCACTTTCACACAATGACACACGTTTCCCTGCGCAGCCGATATGCTGTGATCACATTACAGTAATCACTTTAACACCATAGCCACTGTGTACGGAGATTACTTCCTTTCCAGGAACATGTTCTCTGTATAATAAAAAAATATTTCACGTAACTTCCTACACCATAGTTGGATATTTTTAAGCTAGTAGAATTTAAATGTTCCTTCTGGTCCAACAGGATCCGCGAGAAGAGCAGCAGCCAGGCCGGTTGCCGTGTTGTGACGTCACCCGACCGCCATATTGGATCCGAGTGACGTTTACCTTGTGACCTTGATGTCGTGAACGTTACCTTAAATCTAACAAAATTCCAAAACAATTTTTAAAAAATTTCTACAAATTTTTAAAAAAATTAAAAATTAACAAAAAATTTACAAATTTTAGAAAAAACATACAAAGACTTAAACGCAGGAGGTTCAGGGTTCGAAACAAATATGGTGGAGCACACATCCTCCTGGCATGAAGACCAGCAGACGACTGACCCCATCACTATTTTTCATTGGATAATACATCACACCCCTCCCCCTTCAACCAATAGCTCGACCTTCTTTACTCTCCCCCCCCCCAAAAAAAACATTTTAATTGACTCCCATTTAACATCTCTTTTGATTTACGTCACACCAGCTCCCATGCCCACCACCAATTTTTTTGGCTCTCATGTTTGCAGTTTGTCCCCATTTCCTTCCTCCACCCACCAGATATTTTATTGGTTTTACATCACACCTGACCCCCTCCCCTCGTCCCTATCACCGTTTACTCATACCTTCGCTCCGATTCCACCCTCCCCCCCAGACCTCATCAAGGCGAACCCCCTCTCTCATCAATCAATTTAGCATGTTCATAATTTTATTTTTCTTCTGTCTCGCGTCACCCCCACCACTACAGTTCGACTAATTGTTCGCCCTCGATTAATCCCCTATTACCATCGCTCGTTGCTTTCAGCATTTTCCGCCAGAGCGCGCTAGTGGGGAAAGCAGTTAATGTGATCAAAGTAGCCCCATGCCACAGTTCTTCGTCTGATGCGAGAGGTGACAAATCGCTCTGCCTCTCATCTTTTTAGCATCCAGCCTGGTAAGTTATTTTATGTTGGGCTATTCCAATACAACAGCTCGCAGGGTATTATCGGGCTTGCTCGTAATACACACTTTTTTTTCCAGCGAAATTAAAAATCTGCTTAAATCTGGAGTATCTGTACGGGCCAGCTAGCCTATGGAGGAATATGTAACCTCATACAATATGGCACTGGAATTAAAATTTGGTTTATCGCCATTCACAGCGCTAACCCTACATAAAATTCCGCCATCTCGCGGGTGAACATAAACCCCCCCCCCTTTCCCTTGTCCACCACCTAGAGCTGTAACATTACCTGAGATGAATAATGAAAAAATGAATACATGGTCTGGGAGGCTGAAACTGCATTCCATTACAGCCTAAAATACCACTGTCACCCATAACGAGAGCAATTTATGGCTCAAACGCAACTTTGGAAAACCGAACCCATTAGACGGAAGGCGGGTAATCGAGTGCGTTGTGCTAGCTGTTGTTCCCTAAACGAAGTGAATTTGTTAAGCTAATGCAGGCGAGCATAACCCAACTTAACCTAACCTAACCAAAACACGTATAAACGCATAGTGTGTGCAACCAGAAACACTCACATCATGTCGTGGGTGACTTGTAGTGGCCACAAAGCGAAGAGCAGTATTGTTTCTCTTATTGAGCAAAGTGCAATTACCACAACGCGAAGTAGGTATTTTCAAATGCTCAATCGCCGAGATTACTAAACAGAACGCGCTGTGGAAGTTAATCAATACCAACGCCGTGCTGTGGGTGAAGATTTCGACCAATGGACAAATTCGGTGATTGCGAGTAGCATATGTTGTGCCATGAAAACCGATTAAGACAAGGGAATACGGGCTCCCCTTGCAGAAGAGGGGGAAAAATTTCCCAGTAACCAACTTATAATAATATACTTCGTGGCCCGAACATCGCTATACAATTATATTTCCGAATAATCGCGTTATACCTAGGTGAATAAAAGTTTCCAATTTTTAGCTAAATTAATCCCGTACCTTCGGCAGGAAACGCCTACGTTTACATACATGACTGCCCATTCAAAAAAAATGTTACTAAGTTCTCTAACATAATTTTTTTAATACACAATACGAAACGTAATATGAGAGCCTGAATCCATCGCAAATTCCAGAACACCAATTATAAATCCACCCCAGTCCATCATGAAGTACGAACCAGCAGACACACATAAGCACATTGACAATATTTCAGCCCGTGCATGCCATTGTGTCATAACCATACACACGATACATTTTCGAAGCTCTAGAAGCGGGGAGATAGGTCCTTCATTATCGGTGTTCACTTTTTGCAGCAAACTTCACGTCTGCTACTACCCTCGTGCCCAGGAAGAGTTCCGATGCTCGATATCAGATTTGCACCCCATCAGCCCCGAATAATACCGTAAAGATAAAAAAAAAAATACTATGTATTATGCAAGCACATAAGCAATAAATAAGCGAAAAAAATTTTTTTACGTGCACACGTTTGTGCACATGAGAACTTTAACCCATGCACAAAAAAAAATTGTATAGAGCTGCAAGAGAGATTACTCAGGTCAGAAGGCCTGCTACAATCCGCGGAATTATAAAGAGTTGGACTCCAGCGAAAACAGCTCCCAGGCCCGCTTTTGCAACGATGACCTCTTCCACGAGGCAGCATAAAAGGGGGGGGGGGTCGCAGTGACGCAGCGGCTAGAGTGTGCGCCTCTCATCACCGAGCAAACGCGCAGCATCCATACATCAGCACACACATTCGCTCAGAGTTGCGA
>NQII01002676.1:296804-332708 GCA_002778355.1 Clitarchus hookeri
GGGGGTACCTCAAGGGCATTCTATTCTTCACACCGCGGTTTCACCCCAACGTAGCGAGTCAGGTTCCTATTCCCGGCGAGGTAGCTCCCAGATTTTCGCACTCGGGAATCACGCCGGACGATGCCGCTGGTCGGAAAGTTTTCTCGGAGAACTCCCGTGTCCGTCGCCCTTGCATCCCGGCCCTTGCAACCTCGATTCACCCTCGTCAACTCTAAAGACCTCGATGTTAATATTTCCGTTCGGTCTTCTGGCGCCCCATGCCTCGCGTCGGTCTGATTTCAAAGATGTACTCGCGTCAATCGAGAAATCAGAACCACGACTTTGTACTGACCTTGAAGCGGAGGTCCCCTAACGGCGGCTGAGCGTATGGAATGTTCTGGAAGGCGTAGTAGCTCCTGCCCCAGAGTGAGGTGAGTGTTCTGCCTCGCACATTGCCGTCCTTCGTCTGAACGGTGACCGTCCCATCCGGAGCCTGTGGAAAACTCCTGCAGTTAGCACTGTCCCCTGGTACACGTCCGAAACAAGTTTTGATCATAATCTGAAACTTAGAACTACACACTAAAACACATAAATCCTAAGACTCGTTATTCTTGCTAGTCCCTACGCTATTTTCAAACCTACCTGGCTGTGTGATGTTTTTTAGCATCAGGTCGTTGGCGATATAAAGTTACAAATCCATATTTATGTTCATATTATGAAGTTTTTTTTAAATTATGATATAGCATTTTGATATTGCAGATGCCGCTGCAGTACTGAAAGACTAGCTGACCACGTGGTGAAAAAAACTTGATGTCTGTTATAAAATTTCACTGAGCACTTTTGTTGAACAGGAAATTTTAACGCACCCAAAAATAGCTATATGCGTTTTTTTAAAAAAGTTGTAAATTATAGTTTTTCATCTGCGTTTTTTTTTTTAAAGTTGGAAGTTTAAGTGTTATAAGCCGCAGAAACGTGAACAGAAAGATTTAAAAAAAGATGGTACCGCCTGATTACAATGGCCTCCCTTTCGCGAGAGGTGGCGCTGTCGGTACACGAGTTTAATTCTATTAATCCTTCACGTATAATTGGCGTTGTTACGTTTATGCCAATGTAACGTGCAGTAATTAACAACACATGGTCAGTCACCCGAACTCTCAATATTTGGTAATGATGCACTTGCAATTGTGCTCCACGCACTGTTAGTTTTGGATATACGAGATAAACCCCCACCCACCCACATTTAACATATAGGTACATATATATATATATATATACACTGGAGAGCCAAAAAACTTGTATAGGCGTGCGTATGCAAATAACAGAGGTATGGAACCAATCAGAGTAACGCGATGCGGTCGGCAGCTAGATCGGTTACTGCTGCTACAATGGCAGGTTATCAAGATTTAAGTGAGTTTGAACGCGGTGTTATAGTCGGCGCACGAGAGATGGGGCATGGCATCTCCGAGGTGGCGATAACATTTGGATGTTCGCGTACGACCATTTCACGAGTGTACCGCGAATATCGGGAATCCGGTGAAACATCACATCTTCGACATCGCTGCGGCCGGAAAAAAGATCGTGAACGTACGGGACAAACGACGACTGACGAGAATCATTAAACGTGACAGACCTGCAACCCTTTCTCAAATTGGCGCATATTTCAATGCCTCCTGCCTACCTTCAGACATTAGTCGAGTCCATGCCACGTCGTCTTGCGGCATTTCTGCGTGCTCGCGGGGACCCTACACGATATTAGGCAAGTGTACCAGTTTTTTTGGCTCTTCAGTGTATGTGTATATATATATACATATATGTATATATATATATATTTACATATATATATATATAAACATTTTCAGTTTACACTAACTGCAAACTTCGTGCATTTTCCATTGTTATTATTATGTTTTTATATTTTTTTTACACTTACAGAAAATAAAAGACATTTTGCCTATTCTTGCAGGAAAAAAACCCCTAATGTTTTTCCCATATTTTCCTAACTTCTGTTCAGTTACGTGTTTATTTGTGATTAAAGTTAGCATACCAGCGTAATAGACAGTATGACTTTAATTTTTTTTTTTAATCTTAAGCTCAGAATTCAGTAGCGAATATTATGGCTAGTTTGTGCTAGGCATTAAGATTCACCTCTTGCAGAGTGGCTGAGCAAACAACTCCGCCAGCCGTTAACAGTAGTAATGGCCTCCACATTATTTCGTTACTGGAACGTCGTACGGAGATAACTTCTGCGGGAGTATGCTTCCAGTGAGTTATTCTTCAAACTGAAACACTTCAGTACACCCTGACATGCGTTACAAATACAGGATGTCAGATAATTCGCTGGTACGGACTGCACCATACGAATCTGTGATAGAAACCAGCAGAAAATATTCTTTGGCTAAAAAAGTTTAAGGCCATCAGTTTGCTAGAAAATAGACATTAAAGAAGACGGAATAACTTTATTTTACTTAAAGCACTGTATACGGTATCGGCATTCAAAACGTCGAAACGTCATAACAGGTGTTCGAAGTTGGCTATGCCCATAGCAATGCACTTGTCCGCATGTTGGATGCATGCAGCATGCACGGAGCTTGGCCGCCGGATGCACCCATGGCCACTGCCATGTCCCAGTACTCACTGCATGTGAACTCCATAGCCTATTTAGGGGCCGCGGTGGTGTAATGGTTAGACTACTCTCCTCTCACTTAGGCGAACCGGGCTCGATTCCCGGCCGGGTCACTACCGGAAGTTGGAATCGTGCCAGACGATGCCACTGGTCGGTGGGTTTCCTCGGGGTTCCCCAGTTTCCCCCGCCCTTGCATTCCGGCGCTGCTCCATACTCACCTCACTTCACCCTCGTCGGATCTCAAGGCCTCTATATTAAGATCCGCCCAAATCTCTCAACTTCAACTCAATTAGGAAAAGTCTCTTTTTGATAAAAAAATTTTACGAAAATTGAAACGTGTTTCCATTCCAAATGTTTCAGAAAGCACATTTTGCAAAAAAAAAAAAAAACACCTGTTTCAAATACGACAGTCATTATAATTGCTATGATTGTGCGTGTGAAAATATTGTCACTAATTGTAAAAGTGTATTTTAATAATTGATTGTATGTACGTTTAATTCAACTGACCTTCTTGGCTGATGCTATTAAAGTGTATTAGAATCACAAGTATTCGGGTTAAGATCCCTCATATACCACGAATGCGCTAGTCTTTTATGGTTGTAAGTCTGCACTAGTTAAGTCTGTAGGCATACCACATCCACCTCCCCCTCCCCTTTTTTTCTGTCCTCATTATTATCTACAAACTCTCGAGGTGTGTATTGGAGCCATGGAAAACAACACGACTCGTCTGTAAAGTCAACCAGATGAATGCCGGTACAGGGTTCAGCTGATTTTGTTGCCGCCAGAAATTCGGTATCGTTCGGCCTAACATACAATGGGACTGTTCCAGCTAACCACGTGTTCATTCAATCCAAACAAAAAACATTCACTTGACTATCATCATCATGTTTATAAAATTCACTCCAATCAAAACTGATTATTTGGACGTACTTGGTGAATTGTTGTAGGAATTAAATACATGTCACAACGACCAAATATGTGTTCCGTTTAACAGATTATTTCTAAATATTTTATATGGTTCAAGGTAACGAACGCAGGTGCTTGAAAATAAAGAGACATTATTTGTGTAAACTAAATATTTTCCAGCGGAAACAAATATCCTTGAAGTTAATTTATTTGGTACATGCAAATATACGTTATGGTCTTGAACTACAGGTACAAACTTTGTGAGATAGATCTTTATGGAAAATGGTGTAGGAAACTTAGATACCTACAAAATTCGCGTAACTGTTTAACACTTTCATTCCCACGTTAATTTATTGTTTCAGGTTTTGCAAATACAAACATTTTTGATGCGCGCTGTACTTAAGCTGGCAAAGAACTTGTTTGGTTGTCACAACAAATACGCTGTAGGCTTTGTATTGGGTGATAAGTGAAATGAAACAATAATAACGTAGGGAAAAAGCAAGGTGTAAGAACCAGTTACTCAGAGGAACGATCATTGGGCACCGAGTCTCGCAGAGTACAGCACCGGCAAAATACGACCTTCTTGTGTGAAACGTTCAGAAAATTGTCAACAATGGGAATGGAGCGGTTTATGACACACTGAACTCCATGTTACTGAGCGTTTGACCGACTACAGCCATTGGCCGGAAATATGCCTGTCTCGCCTCTGAGAAGAACTCTTGAGCCAATGGAGATCAAGAAATAGCGATTATTAAGGGAGAGAGACACCTTTGAAAATTGGCAATTAAAAGTAGTTATGTGCAAAATGTCAGGGAATATGGGACGTGAAACAAAACATCCGCAAATAAAGTTAGCATTATTGGATATATGCCATCTGTGAACATTTGGTGGGCGATAGAGAAGCCAATTCATTTGGAAACTAGGAAGTGCCAAGTTATTAATAAACAAAAGCGTGTCATCCATGGGTCATGTCGACACTGTTATCGGCCGTCAAATGTTTGCAGAGGGCTGATATCAAATCAGGTTAACTCGATTCACGAATATTCTATTTTTTTTTTGTCACACAGTTTCCGAAAATTTGCAAAAAAAAAAAAACTACTTTTAACTCCCCAAATTTTAGGGATGTGTCCCTCCTTTAATACTCACGTTTGGACCGTAGGTCATATTATGTTTTTTTTATTACATTTACCATAACAAATTATCACGCAAAGTTTGTATCTGTATTTCCGTATCATCCTGTTTATTATCTATCTCACGCTAAAAAAAAAAAAAAACACCTGTGGTGTAGCGGTTAGACTGCTTGCCTTCAGCTTAGCGAACCGGGTTCGATTCCCGGCGGGGGATTTTCGCATGTGGGAATCGCTGGTCGGCAGTTTTTCTCGGGGATCTCTCGTTTCCCCCCGCCCTTGCATTCCGGCGCTGCTCCGTCCTCACCTCATTTCGCCCTCGTTGGCTCTCAAGACCGCGATGCTGCGAGCCGCCAAAATCTCTCCACTCCACTCAGGCTAAATTTATATTTTATACGCGGCTTGTGGATACGTTATACTTACACGTGTGCGCCGCTTACCGTGTCAAGCTGAATGTGATGTTTTGAGAACTGTCACCTTGTTCCTTAAGACATTTTCAAAACTGTCAAAATACTTACGTTCCTCAAAAAGCTTCGCCTATCGCTACCTTGTCGCTGCCTGATAACCTTTAACGTCCTTAAAAAAAACGAAGGCAACGAAAAGGCACTTACGTAACTAGTTTCTTCAAACTACGTAAAACAGTAATTATGATTAAAAAAAAAGAATGTCATGCAGAAATTATTATGTTTATTCCTATTTGTGCCGCGAAGAAATAATTTTGACACGATGCTCAGTGAACATCTTTAATTGCTATAATACTGATGACAATAGTGTTCAATACAAAGCTGGGTAAGCATTTAATACCACGAAATTTAACTATTAATCTTAAAAAGCACAAGTTGCTTCACCTACAAAAAAAATTTCAGCTTTTCCTTAAAAGCGCAAATAATGATAAAGTAGTGAAGGGCGGACATAATGAACCAAGCCAAAGCCCTCACTACAAAAAACCACAAACAATTTTAAAATATTAAAAAATGAGCACATTGTCTACTCGTATTTAACAAAACTCAAATCGTTGCACGGTGGGCAATGAGTGTTACTTTCATGAAATAAACCAATCCGCAAAAAAACCAGGATGGCTAACAAACACGTTAAAAACTTGCATATAGTAATAAAACACAATGCATTAAAACGAGAGGGAAAATGTTGCCGTGAAGCGGCGTAAGTTACTGTCAAACCTCATTTTGAACGGCGACCGAAACGCAATTTATAAAAACCAAACTCCTCGACAGCACGCCCCAAAGTAAACACGCTACGTGACAATTAATAAAACACCCAATCTGAAAGCATTAAACAGCCTAACCTCGTACACTCATGACCCACCGTGATTTGACGCCCCAGAGGAAGTGCTCTACATGGCAGTAAAGATGCACGCCTTGAGACGTGCAGAAGGGAAGTAGACAGTCGGCTGTCTTTCTTTTTTTTAATATTTTTTTTAAACTAACTACTCTAAAACTAAGTGTTATATGAGCCCGCGGTAGGGACGGGAGTTCAGTGCGTCTCAGGGCTAAGCCCCATACGCCTACAAGGAAGGGAGTATCATGCAAGGAGACATGCATCACGGCAAAGAGGGATTGGGCTGCCATGGCCAGATTGTGGCCATGAAAACCTCCCTAAGTGTACTTATAGCTAAACTATAGTTAGAAGAGAAAGGGAAAAACCGGCATAGTCACCGTAAAAACCCTTTCGACAGGAAAGAATTAAAATTTGCTTCATGCATTATCATGTTTAACAGAAAATGCTACAGGAGACAGCGGATAGGAATCATGCTCTTTATTATGATAGGGATGAAAGAGCTAGTAGAGAGGGGGCGGCAACTTTCTAGACAGTCTGCTATCGTCGCCGACGCTAACGTAATCAACGGTTACAAAATGCGCATGCGCGTGGAGGAGGAAGGAGGGGTGCCAAGGAGCAACGGGTCCAGAGAGGAAACAGGATAAGGAAGCCAAGCGCGCACACGAGCACGCCGCCGAACACCAGCGCAGATGGCGTCACAGAGTAGAAAGCGCAAGCTAGCGGCGCACTGTACCTAAAACTTTTTCAATGTGCATAATTATGCTATGAATAAATATTAATGCCTCAGTACAACGGTGTGACAACTCATAAAATCATATTCTGAGTTCAGCATCCGTTATTATATTATATAAAATTATCTATTATTACCAACAATTTTACAACTCGAATCCTATTGGTTAATTATTTATGTGGCATAATTCAGTATGATGTGTATTAGATTAAGACAGGTTGTGTTGCAATTATTTATTCGTGAAAAACTGCGTATTTTGGGGCATATCACTGTAAGCACGAAGGCGACGATATACACTGAACATATTTTAACACCATGATGCATACCTAATTTTAATTATTTCGTAGGCGCTGACTTGCATTTCTGTTTAAATACTAATTTTACAACCAAAAACAACGTTTATAAAGCAAAGTATGAACGTCATCCATATGAGAGCACAAATATAATAATTTAACCCGCCAATGAACATATATGTTAACCTTATGGAAAGAAAAACCATTTTTTCTAGACCAGAAGTTTTACATCTCATAGATTTCTTATTGTTTACAAATTTTATAATTTCATAATTATACAAGTATTATATAAACACTTCATACAAAGATTTTATTAATATAGCAAAACATCGCTCTACAGCGAGCATAAAAAACTCTCCTTTGCTCCCTCTGAGCTTAAAAATTCTACAATAAAGTTACGCTCCAACCGAGCGGTTACCTAAAGGTCCATCACTGTTTCGCTCCACAATGAGCCCAAACAATATCTTACTCATGTTATAACACTTTCGCTCATTTTTACGTTATTGACAAAAAATGAAACCAGCATAGCAATAATTAAACTTTATTCGCTCTTAGCTGAAGGCTCACTTCCATCCATTTTAAATTTTACGACCATACTCGACTTTCCTGTCCAGACATTCTCACTGACGGGAGCCAATCACACCGAACTCAGCCCCTGTTAGGGTTTATAAAACCATAATTCTCCCCCCCCCCTTCCCCTTTTCCAGGCGCGTGGAACATTTATCCAGGGGGTTTATATTTCTCCAGAAATAATCTTTAAATCACAAGGACATTTACGGTAATCGGAAATGTTCTAGTTTCAACTGCAGCCTATTAAAGAACTTCTAGTGGCTAAACTAGTGTGGCAATGGTCAATAAAATTGGGATCTTGCTGGTTCTGCACGCTGAATGCTCTGGCGATGATATTAAAAAGGTGACAGGTGTGGCTTATGGAATACCTGGAAATAACACGTGTTGGATGCTGGGCGTACTGTTTTGTTATAGCTCTGGAATTTGTCTCCTGTAACACGTACGGGGTCTGGCGTGGGAGTCCCGTTCTGAACATAGACTAAAGATGAGGTAGACCGCTTATTCGTCTTCTGCGCATGTACCCAACACTGACCTACCCCAAAGGAACACAACTGCCAAAGTCACATGGTCAATAGTGATAAAAGTGTTTGCTTATATCTTAATTTTTAAATGACAAGCACTATTATATTAATAACTAGCGAACCGGCCCGGCTTCGCCCGGGTACAGTCGAGTGTTACAGTCATTCACTAATCGATAAATTAGGAAAAGACAATTCATTTATGTGAAAACAGAATTATAAAATTATTCTATGCTGGCCTAGGTTTTAAACTGATTACGGCAACCCAAAACGAAGGAAGATTTTTTTAACCGATAGTCAAGAAGTAGGGTATTGTTCTTGGAGTGTAACTGTGCAACTATCGCGTAGTTACCACATTTCCGCTTTCCAGCGTCGATGTATGAAAATCAAAACGTAAGTTTCATCAAGTTGTAGCTTTAGAAAAAAAATGTACCTAGGTACTACATTTTGCGCTTGACTGAGAGATCTTAATCGATCACCAAATTTAGAAACGTTCCCAGCGGCACACATTTGGATGGGTGACAGTTTAGTGGCATAACATCTGAGCGCTTCCAGGGCACGTTAAATATTCGGTCCCGGTTGTCATCGATTGATAGCAGTCGTTAAGCCATTTAAGATGTCCTTGGGCGGCCTGATAAACTCCGACACCAGCCGCTGTAGAATTACGTTTTGTTGTTGCTCCACAGGAACCGTACAATTTTCCGGGATAAAAAGTATTCTATGTCCTATTACAGGACCTAAAGTACCTGCATACCAAATTTCAGCCGTTACGGAGCTGAGCGGTAACAAACATACACACACACAGACTTTCGCATTTATAATATTAGTAAGATATACTTTTACCGATTTTAATTTAAGCAAACTGCGTTACAAAAAATAAATAAATGGCGTGTGGGGAGTGCACCCAGGGCAAGGCAACACCCTCCGAGTGACGGTCTTTCCAGCTGGGACCCGTAGGTGACCGTCATCCCCGAGCATGACAGAAATGAGACCCTAGAATGGAGCGGCGCTGGAATGCATGCGCTACAAATTGGTTGGATTAAATATACAAACATCTCAAAGAACGTATTTACGAAACAGTGTTCTAACCATCAGATCGAAACCATTCCGTTTTTTGCTAGCCACATTGGCAGGAAAGCAGTTCAATGTCGGGACATGAAAGGTTGGTTGCGCGCAGCCAGCGAGATCGGTCTACCTCACCGTCAGTCTATGGTCACGATCCAACGCGCCGAACCAAGTTCACGTTGACGTGTTCTTCGGGCATGCCGTCTTCTTCGACATCTCCGTCGGCCCAGGCGCGGGGGGACCAATGAGGGCGGAGTGACGTCACCACGTCAGTTGCGCCAAGTGTTGTCGGAGCTGGAATAGAAACAGCCGTCATTCTGAGTGTGAAATGTGCGGGCGTGCTTGCTGTCGTTCCTCCACCGGGTCGATGCCCCATCAGACCTCGATGCCACCGCGGTGCACGAGCAACCACTCCGGACGACACACCTCTTCGCCCCGGCCAGCCAGCACAGCAGAGCAGCGCCCAGTTTGACGTCCAAGGTAGGGGACCCAAAGCCTCGTAGAAATTTATGGTGTAGGCTGGTAAAAACATTATTTTTACGATGCAGAAATCCGTCCGGGTTGGCAGTTTAATCACATTTAAAGGCAAACGATGTATCGTACAGCTAGTTTTTTTTTCATTTGGGTCCATATCGTAAATCTTAATATGCCCACATTTTCGCAAGTCAGATTTTAGGCAGCGAATATTTATAGACATATGCGATTATGATTTGCGACTTATTAGGGTCACGCTCGTGAAATTCAGTTTTCAAATATCTTTTATAGCTACAGGAAATTATGCATATAAAAGCCCTACCGCCATTTTTATACATAGTGATTAGCTAAATTAAAAACAATATTTGCATCATAGTGCTTTTTTTTTAAATCAAAATCAGATTATAACAATGGAAGAAAAGATTTAGGGTCAAAATATTAAAATAGTGACAGAATGGGACGTCGGCATTGAGAAAAAGGCTCTGTCGAATCAAACCAAATTAATTTGTTCGCATAGGGCCAATGAAATATTTTGTTGCTGTAACCCAATTATTTTGTTGTTCTTGTATGGTTGCCTCGAACTAATATTTGGTTGGTGCAACTGAAATTTTGTTTGTATCTACGTACGTGAAACAGTTTCAGTTAGTACAAAGAAATAATAATATTCGGAGTTCAATCTAGATTCGAACCTATGCCTTGGCGACGTCAGCTGAAGTGCCCAGTGACAAAGTCGGAAAGTTTTTAAGTACATACATTTAAAATACTGGGCATTGTGCACAAATAAATATTTCTGGTTTTACAGCTTCATTTTAACTTTCCGGTTAAATTTGTTTTATTACGATGTTTATACCATTATAAAGCATCAATAAATGCACAAAACACAATGTTACTATCCTAACTGTCACAATACATAAAAAATGCAAACAAACCCTTGAGCTGCATTTTTGAACGATGACAATCAAATTAGTGGTAAAACAATTATATACAGTTGATTAAATAAAATAATTTTGTTGACAATCTAATTTATTTTGGCCTAACAAAGAAGTGTTGTTAATTCAAGCGTGTGTTTGGTTACATGAACAAAATTAATTTTGTTGCTCTTCGTGTCTTGTTTACTCAACAAAATATTTTGTTGGGGCAAATAAATATATGTTTGACTCTGTACAAACAAATATTCGGTTGCCTGTTCTCTCAGTGCGGACGTTTCAGACGCACGGGGATATTCAAAGTGACAACGGCATTGAATTAGTGTAAGTGCATTCAATGAAAATATTTGTGCGTGGCTACAAAAACTCTTCTGGTTGATGCTTTCCAAGGCGGAATTTTGTCGCTGGTAGTAAACAGATCGCGGTGCTCAATAACACGTAGAATGATAAGTACCAACGCTAGTAGTAGGGTTAGCTTCCTTCTGGCGCAATGGCTGTGGTGCCGTGATGCCGTCTGCCGTGACGTCACAGTCGCGGCCCGCGGCCTCGTTCATCTCCCCTCTTGCCACTCCCCAGCCGACGACCGGCAATTCCAGCGACCCGTAACCCTAGAAATAATTTAAATAAAAAAATCATAAAAAAATTAAAAATTATCAGTCGGTCATCTTGGATTTTTAATAATTATATCGGTTCTGAGTGTCGCTGCAAATCATAATTCTCTCAAATAAAAAAAATTATTTAAAAAAAATTTCTTATAAATGTAGGCCTGCCACTTTGGTACTCAGTGCACCGTGGGACGTAGTGACCCCCCCCCCCTTTTTTCTCCCTCACAGAAACCCGCAAACAAAAAAAAATATTTTAATTTTAAAAAATGTGTAAAAATTAAATAATTTAGATTTACTACCTCCGATTTTTTTTTATTTTCCTAGAAAAAAACGCCTGTTTACAAAGAATCCTCCACTCGCTCGACTTCTACCACGACCCCTGCTAGAGCGCCGATCGCCAGTCTGTATATTTATTTACGAATTGAAAGGGTGTGGTTCCTCTCACCACACATCTCCCCCCTCATCACCCTCAACACACCAACCCTCCTCACCCAGGAACCACCAAGACTCATCCCTCTCAACCACACTCACCGCCTTCACCACCCTCACTCCCCCTCACCCAACATCACCATCCCCTCACCACTCACCCAACCTCACCATCCCCTCGCCCACTCATTCCCTAAACACCCCTCCTAATGAATCACCCACCCCCAACCCCTTCACCACCAACACACTTGGCACACAAAATTCTAAAAATCGGAGATAATGTAATGTCATAACCCCCTCTCACCCTACCACCCAGTCATAGCACATTTCCTCTTACCACTATTTAATTTTGATTTTGTGTATTATTGGTTAAGTGCATACCCTCAATCACGATAATCAAGAACTATTCCGAATAGGATATTTTGTTAGTCAAAATTCATAGTAAATTATGTTTGTTTGCATTTTAATTACATTTAAAGGCAAGCTATGTATCATAGAGCTAGTTTTTTTTTTTTCAGTTGGGTCCATATCGTAAATCATAATATGCCCACGTTTTCGCAACTCAGGTTTTAGGCAGCGAATATTTATAGACATGTGGGATTATAATTGGCGATTTATTGGGGTCACGCTCGTGAAATTCAGTTCGCAAATATAATTTATAGCTACAGGAAAGTATGCATGTAAAAGCCCTACTGCCATTTATAGACATAGTGATTAGCTAAATTAAAAACAATATTTGCACCATAGTGCTTTCTTTTTAAATCAAAATCTGATTATAACAATGGAAGAAAAAATTTTGGGTTAAAATATTAAAATAATTTTTGTTTTTTTTTTTTCAAATTTATTAAAATTTATTAATACAAAATTATTTATGTTCGTCTGCGAAATGTTTGCATCTTTAAAAACATTGCCTTAAGTTCTAATTCGTTATATATTAAACCATCTATTCGGGCACTCGTGAACTTTGTGCCGCCGTGCAGTAAGTTTGAAGACAAAGCCCTTGAAGCAGAAGCGACACCGAAATGCAACTCAAGGTTCTGTAGATGATACACTAGTGGTCCCAGATGGTTCGGCTGTCGTCACGTTGGAAGGAGCAGGAACCATGGATGACGATGTCTTGGTGGAAAAAGGTGTCGCTCCCAGTGATGAGGTGCCAGGTTCGTCGTTCATACTGGTCGCGAAAGTTCTTGGTAGTGGAGCCATGTGATCGAAATCATCATCCATCACTCCGCCGACGGAGAACGCAAGAACTCTCTGTTGCAGGTCCTGCACCGAGGCATCGACGGCGCCTGCAGTTTAACTTTGCACGACCTTACATGTTTATAGTGAGTATCGTTGCGGTAGAAAAACGACCCACGCCATAAGCACGGATATTTAACGTGGTTGGGATTGTTCATGCAACCACGAATTTCATGGTGCCTTGCAGTGGGTTGATGCATAAATATCTTGTCGCAGTGGCTGCATGGATAAGTTTTATTTGGTGGTGACGACACAGGCGACGTCCCGAACTCTGCAGGTGTCAGGTGAGCCAAAGAACTGGATGGTGCAGCCGAAGAAACAGATGCTGCGGTAAGAAACGGAGCTATTAGTTCGCCCGAAGTTTGCTGTCGACCCCACTGAAGACGTCTCAACCAAAGAAGTCGATAGTGCCATCGACATCGTGTCTGACGATGGCGATGGTGGTGCTGTTGCTGCACATGTCCCATCTGAAGAACTCGATGGCGCTTCTGCTGGACCCACGACCCAGGTACCATCACCTGCTGTGATGATCTGCCACTCACAAAGATCTCTATCAAACTAGGCTCCATATAATAAACCCAGCTACCTATATATTTGCACAAGACATCGTGGAAATATTGTTGTGCATCGTGGAAGGCGAAGGCACATTCACCTGGTGACGAGGTGACGAGTGCAGCATTCCTTCTCGTCGCAGGCATTGGCAATGTGGAGAGGTGCAGGTACGAAACAATGTTACCGTTGTCACACGCCCCGACGACGGAGGTTGCAGCTAAACCCAGGTACAAACTTATTCCCAGCACTGTGCGTGCCTTAAAGGCATAACTATCGCCGATTCATAGGTTTCTCACATGCCTAGGGCCCTTTCCGTGTATACATTTCGAGAAAACTGAATGTGAAATTGTGATACCGCGAATTGAGGATAATATTTAATGCGCCTAATCGGTATCGGTGATGGGTGGACCGATCCCAATTCACTCGTTCTCAGCCGCTGGTGATCCACCAAATCGAATGTCCAGCCAGAACCCTTCAACATCATTTCTTCCTCCTCACGGCATATCTTCTTTATGCTTTTTCCAACACTGGCTTCGATGTCATCCGCATTACACTCAGGTAAGTTCGAGGTCTTGTTCGCTTTATTTTTTTATACATCCGGTTTACCATGGCTGCATTCCAACCATGCATTATATTTCACGGCTCAGTATTTCCCCACCTCCACTGTAAGTTGGTTTATTAAATATCGTTTCATAGAGGTTAAAAATGAACAAACCTCTTTCATCGAAGTCATCGGATTTGGAGCAACATACGTTCTTTTTAAAGACCCCTGAATGCTGATTCCTTGAGGAAAAAATCCATTTACATCCAGCTGACTTTCTTAGGTTGCGATGAAGAATTGCTATGTGTAGCTTCTGATTTGCGGGTCGAATTTGAATTGGAACCAGCCTTTGCTGTGAACTGCAAATAGGAAGGATGATCCGCTGGGCTTGCATCATGGGATGGTGCACCCCGTTCACACTGTTTCAGATAACCTTTTTAAATGGCCGGTGCGAGTAATGGAAATTTAAAAGTAAGTAAAAATGAATGGTTAGGTTACATTTAGATATGTTGTAAATAAGAGTTTATCCACATGTATTTCTAGCTACAAGTTTAACATATGTGTCTCACATCTCATAAAAGGCTGTAAAAGCGGTTTTTAACAATGTTGGAGGGTTCCAAAATATTATTAATAGCATGTGTGATATCTTGTAAGAACCACAACCTCGTCTGGGGTATATTTTCTTCTCGTAAGAAAACTTATTAGGGACACGTTTAATAGTTTTGTCAAAAAACACGTATTTTTTTTCGAACATGCAAGGGGCCGCGGTGGTGTAGTGGTCAGACTACTCGCCTCCCAGCTAGGTGAACCGGGCTCGATTCCCAGAGGGGTCGTTCCAGGATTTTGGCACGTGGGAATCGTGCCGGACGATGCCGCTGGTCAGCGGGTTTCCTCTGGGATATCCCGTTTTATCCCGCCCTTGCATTCCGGCGCTGCTCCACTCTCACCTTATTTCACCCTCATCAGCTATCAATAACTCGTTATTAAGAGCCACCCAAACCTCTCAACTCAACTTGAGCTCGTAAACTGATTTGATACTGAATGGGTTTAAATTAAAAAAAATAATAATTCTGTTTGAACGGCTTTACTACAGGCCAAATCAGATACTTAACTCCTCCCCCACAATTGGTAGAGTGTCTCTAAGATCATATTGTCGACAAGACGATAAGCCTTTATACGCAATGCTAGGTTTTTTTTTTTCAAAGAGAGGAAGAATGACAGGTCTAAAAAAAGGAGGAGGATACCAACAAAAAATAAAAAAAGACAGTTGGAAGATTCCCGGTTCAAACTTTTTCTTTCAAATCTCAGTTAAAAAGATTTTCTACTCTGTTGCCCGCGGGAACCACCGCCGTGACTTGCGAACAAGATGGTTGCACTCGCACGGGACAGTTCTCCTGCATCCGTTATCCAGGTCATTGCATCCTGCGAGGGTGCAGTTTTCGGAAGTAGGTCACCGGGAAATTGAGCCCGCAGTTGAAACTCACTCTTCTTTGTAACGAAAAATAATAGTGCTGTGGAAAGTCTTTCGAAGAAGTTTGTGATAAGCGTGTTCAGTTCGAAGGAATTTCTTGCAGTGTCACCTACCCTGTCGGGTGTGTTATTTCCACTTTAATAGAACCGCAAATAAATTGACGCCCTAACGTCTGAAATAACGAACATTGATTATTTTTATCAAAAGCAGAGAACTGTGAAAATTTCACTGTTGTACCAGACATCTGTCCTAGTCCAAAAGTTGTATATTCGGTATGTTTGTCGATTACTTTTCATCATATTTCTTTTCTTGAACACTGGCGGATGTACAACATATACCATACCAACTTGCATTAGTGTCAGATAACGTAATCTCTGGATGAAAATTTATATACCCGATCAACAGTTTACAACGATCCCTAAATTTTTAATCTGCGCAAAAATGTTTCTTTTTCTATAAAGCGTGAAATAAAAATTGACATACGAATTAATATTATGAACATACTTTCCATTTCTAGTATTTCATAAATAGGCACTACTTAAAATGTAAAATAAATTTGTCACTCAGCGGGAGCACCCGCAGGAAACCCCACAACTCCATGGCAATGACCTTCAAATCCTCTTCCTTCCATTCCGCTCATTCAAGCAAAATGAGTCTTACCAAAAACCTTCAAGCAGCAGAGTTTTAAATAGCAGAGTACAAACAAATAATACAGTCGAAATAAATTGCGGCAATTCAACCATCCCCTGATATTAATTGGAATACAAGATAATTAACCCCTAAAATTGTGAGAAATAATTCAACGAACTCTTAGTTTTCTTTTCCTTTATCTCTGGGCTTATTGTGTTTTTTCTTTCTTTTTTTCTCATAAACTGCTCATAAAAAAAATACTAGCATTACAAAAATACAAACAGCCAAACAGCATTTAAAATATGTTACAATTATAATGTTTGTTATGAACATTACATGAAGTTACAATTAAAAATGGGCTGCCATACTTAGCCCAAATATTGCAACATTGCAAAATTACGAAATATAAAAAACCTAATCTTAAAATTTTTCCTAAATATGCCCTTTATAATGCCCTCATCAAACATGGCAGGATATGCCTTCTGCCAAGTTATAATTTTCTCATCGTGAGGTTCCTATCCATTCCATCTCCCAAGACGAAAGAAAACCACCTTTTATGGTCGGGAAACACGTTGACCAAGTTATTGAGGAAAAATCCCAGAAAGTTTCGTTGGTTCGAGTCCAGTAACATTCAAGTCTTGATGACGTAGAAGGTAGCGTCGGACGGTTGCTAGACGCCATCCATACACGTTGGAAGGATTGTGTCGTCAGCGGGGCGAGGGGTGGGGGCAGGTTCAAGCCTCCACGCTGACAGTCTGTGCTCACCTGCCAAGCCACGCAAGCCGCGTCGTTACCGACGTCCACGGCGCGACTTGCGTCGAATGGGACACCAACAATCGAATGGGACACCAACAAGGCAAGCCTCAGCTCCCTCGTCGATCTATCTCCGTGTTAGGACGTGACATTTTATGTGCTGATATTAATGCTGGATGTACGGTATTTCCAGCACCGTCGCAAAATAGAGAATGTTTCCGAAGAACATGAGTAAAATTAATGCTCGCAGAAATAATGTGAATCATGTGTGTATATATATATATATATATATATATATATATATATATATANTAGTAACGTGGCACGCGCACAGTTACAGCCGGCTTTAAGTTGCCACTCGGCTATAACTTACCACTCGACTAGCTCAAGACGGAGTAACACGAGACTCTTTAAAATTGACGCCAATTAAATATGAAATAATGTCAAGTTACGGTTTGGTTTTGTTCCATAATTTTATTTACCATTTTAGTGACACGGTTCACATACGAACTTCAGGTATGCAGAGTATGAACCATTCACAGATAACCAGACAAGTGCAGAACAGTGCCACAGTCGTTTACGAATTATTTCATTTCTTAAAAACTTGCCCGAATAAATAACAAATGCAGCGACCTCCCACACCGGCGGAGAAATAATCTAGTAAGGTCTAGTTTGCCGGTGTGGGGGTTAGTGCTCAGCCCGACGCGGCTTAGGCGAGCACTTGATGACAACTGCTTCAGACGACTGACTTGATTCAACTGACTGCAATGGCGACAGGCACGCGTGTACTTGTACTCCGCACGTTATCGAAACTACGTCGTACGAAACTTGTCGACGCAGTCTGAAAAAAAGCTAATCTAATGTTGACGCATAACAAAAACTCCAACTTTCAAAACGGTAACCAGATGCCTGATAAATGTAAAACAGCAAACGTATGCCCGATAAACAAACTATCACGGTGAAACGAACCACCACGGCTTTTAATTTCAAACCCGATAAACATATTACGAAGCTAAGGAAAAACGAAAGAAAATGGAGCATGTGTCCTGAAAAGTAATAATACTGCGTCATTACTATATATATATATATTAAAACATTTCTTTTAAACATAAAAACCAAAGGTTTGAATATTAATGTCTGGTATTACTTGATAGACGAGCGCAAGACAACTTCACAGATTCTTCTAAATATTTATTGCTTATTTAAAAAAAATGGTTTTTGTGGTAATATCTACACATTCTAATTTTTAGTTTATCGTTCTCTCTTTTCATCTCTCTCTCATAAAATTAGCTATAACATACAATAGCAGAAAACTCAATAGAATTTATGTCAAAGGCGCACTTGACACGTTAAAAAACATTTCATTTCTGTAACCAAGGAATCAACAAGACGATTAGTCGTACCTCAACCACTCCAAGACAATACTGAGGTATCAGTAGTATTGGGTAGTTGGGTAGTGTAAATAAAAGTAAGCAGATGCTCAAAGCTCGTGGATTTGAAACATCTGCTCGGTTTCGTACAAATAAATACATATTTCCTCAACCTTCTCGCGAGCAACTGCTTGATGGCCTAGATAACAATTTGCTATAAATAAAACTATGCCACTGCTCACGTGTACAAGAAACTACTTAAAATTTCCATGGGGTTCTACATTTTCCTTTTCAAACCTGTACAGTTCTTTGGCGTTCCTGCATCTTGTGTATTTTTCTTCTCCATTCCGGAACCACCAACACGAACTCGGCCGGTTGCGTTTGTCAACGTCACTTGAGTGGCTGAGGAAACAAATGAAGAACTCGTGGAAATTCAAGCAGTTGCTCATAGTGGTGAGCAGTAGGTTAGTTTTATTTGTGTCACATATTATCTCTATCGTGTTTCAGATAAACTTTTTATCGTATTTAAATATGAGGCACGCTAAAATGAGTAGGTTTACTGAATTCATTCAAGTACTCAATGTTTACTTTCAAACATTTTTTTTTTCGAAACATTTTAAGAATTCTGCTAATTTCGTAATTCTATTCGCAAAAGCAATGAATTTTACATCGCACGTCCTTTAAACCTTAAGCCACTTGCTTCAGGCAGAACTCCAGTCTAAGCCTGTTAAAATTCCCTTGTTTTACCTTTTTAAGTGCATGTGACTTACACATTGAAAAAATGTAAAGTAGGCTAGCAGAATCATATGCCGATTCCATATGTTAAGTTTTCATAATTATCGTAATTACATTGTGAATTGTGGTGGCTTTCGAGACGCTCAGGAGTTATCTTCACAGGTTCGGGTTTCGGATCCCGGGCAAACCTCGAATGTACGTGACGTTGGTATTTAAGTTACGTAAGTTTAGTGAGCCAGCCGTGCCCTTTTAGCGGCACAGGAACAAGATTTGTGATTTTTCCACGAATCTATTTCGGGACTAGATATTTGTATTATTTTTGCAGTACCAAACGTAAATTAGGGCAATTCACACACGTTGTTTTGCAGTACGAGTTGTGTTAAAAAAATAACGTGACTTTGCAAATTTCGAGGGCTACGTACATTCGATTATCGATTGGTTTTTATTGTTATGTTGGTACACATATCCCCAACATATGTTGACATTATCAGCCATTTTGCATTCCTAGTTTGTTTTTGGACAGATATAAAGGTTAGACGTGTTTTGGTGTGCTTGGCGATTTTTTGCTATCGCAAACAATGGATCAAAGAATCTGTATTAACAAGACCGTAATCATGCCTCAGTCACCGTATTCACAGGACGTGGCCCCCTGCAACGTGTTCCTGTTGCCAAAACTGAAGAGACCCATGAAAGGACGGAGGTTTGCCACGATTGAGGCGATGAAGACCTGGGAGACTTCAATGCCATACCAAAATGCGCATATCATAAGTGCTTCAAGGATTAGCAAAAAACCGCTGGCACAAGTGTATTATATCTGAGGGGGATTACTTTGAAGGGGAAAAAATATATATTGATGAATACATAAATATTTATCGAGTAAAAGTCACAAAATAACAAGTCACCTTATTTTTTGAACACATCTCGTATACAAGATGGTTCAGTAAAGGCGTGCAAAGGTGAAACTGTGAACAGGGGCTGCCCCACGGAACGTTTTGCAATTGCGAACACGTGGTCTGCAAAGCCAGGGAAAAGAGATAGGAGCGTAAACATGTCTAACACGATAACAGGTCTCCCGGGTTGGTTATGTGAGTTATCGACAATGCGCGTGTACACCGTTGACAGGTAGTAAGTACTGTGCAGGGCCGTCACATCGACGGGACGAGTATTAACGTATCAGTTTGCAACTCACATTAGTTGCTCAAAGTGATGGCCACCAACCTCGAAGAAAGCATGACAACGGCGTTCGGGATAATGCCCACGCCAGTTCAAGTATCCCATACGTGTTGCGTCTATCGTTGATGTACGCACGCACTGTGACAATGTAAGGACGACAGAGCCACCTTGCGGACGACAGGTGAACCACGCTCACACATCATGGATCGCCGACTTGTTTCCGCCTGTATCTTATTTAGCTGTCCTCGCGGACCACGCGTTCCTAACCTCAAAACGTCTCGTGGTGTGGCCGGCGCATATTCCTAGTTGCATTTTTTGCACGCTCTTACTGATTGAAACAGTCTGTATATTAAGCGCAGCGTATGTGAAAGCTTGGGTCACGTCACTAGGTCCAATGTGGCTGAAAAGCTATCTACAGTAGCATACAATACAAGAATTAAAAGACATATATCTTCCAGTTCACCAGTTGCGTACTGTTTATCGCAGCACTTGTTCAAGGACGAGTCCAACGGTCGCCAAGCTTTTCAAATATCTCGCGCACAGTACACTCTAAACTTGACTCAGTGAGAATTGAGCAAAATCATTGAAAACAGTGAGAATTGAGCAACCGATAATCGGTGCCAGATGACTAATTAATATAGTGCTTGAATTTCACCGAGTTATATGTGATTTCCCACTGAATGTCAAGAATGTCACTTCTATAAATAACTTGTTCCCAGTTAATTTGCTTGATTCGCCGGTCAGCAGTAGCTTATCAACTGACATTGAGTAAACGTTATTTCACTGATTGATTTCACTGATTCAGATTTAGAGTGTATATTAAGTTAACGCATTCTAACGTGCGAGTACTTAATGCTTTATGTGAACCCTTCCAGTTCCACTTAAATTTACGGTCTGAGGTGTTGTTAACAAAATATTTTATGATGCGTGCTGTACTTAAGTTGACAAATACTTGTTTTGGTCAGCCAATGAGCTGTAGGCTATATGTTCGACCACAGTAATGTGAACAAATTATGACCTAGACCAGTAAGACGGTTTGCGAATCATTTACCCACAGGTAAGATCATTGATCATTGAGCTTCGCAGTGTGCAGTACAGGCCAAAATTACGTACATGTGCGTAAGTTACACAATTGTGTACACTGGGTATACTTAGGTTGATAATAAACGCATATATAACTAATCAAGTTTTATATATTACACATAACAATGCACCGTAAACATAGAAAATGTAATTTGTAGAGTTACAAAAACAAAATTCTTACAACTAGTATCTAAAGAAATGTCTGTAAAATGTACAAAACATTTTTGCAGTGCGTTCGGCATAAAAACCGGGATTTGGGTAATCTTAGTAAAATGTTGTAAACTAGTATAAATACAATTTTAATTTGGTAATGTTAATAGTGTAGAATCATACCGATTGTGGTATCGGTTTCTCAGGAATAAACTGGGCAAACGAATGCAGAAAACTGACGGGCCTTAATAACTTACCCTGCAAAGAAATTTGCCAGGAAAAATATATTCTGCAAGCTTAGAAATAACGCAAGAAGTGCTTGGTAAGTTAATTACTTTAGAGAGAGAGATATCGCTCAGTTGTAACAGAAAGGCTTAGCTTCCAGTGTTTATGAACTTAATTAGTCAAGAAGTTGGTAACTACCTAAAAATAGTTCAGGCTGTTTACTTGAATGTCTCAAATTGACAATAAATCCCTTATAGCTAGAGACCTACAAATTTCGCGTCATAATTAGTCGACAAGATCGACATCCTTCCAGTGCTTCGAAATACACTGAAGAGCCAAACAAACTGATACAGATGTGCGTATGCAAATGACAGAGGTATGGAACCAATCAGAGTAACGCGATGCGGTCGGCAGCTAGATCGGTTACTGCTGCTACAATGGCAGGTTATCAAGATTTAAGTGAGTTTGAACGTGGTGTTATAGTCGGCGCACGAGAGATAGGACATTGCGTCTCCGAGGTAGCGATAAAATTTGGATGTTCGCGTACGACCATTTAGCGAGTGTGCCGTGAATATCGGGAATCCGGTAAAACATCACATCTTCGACATCGCTGCGGCCGGAAAAAGATCGTGAAAGAACGGGACAAACGACGACTGACGAGAATCATTAAACGTGACAGACGTTCAACCCATTCTCAAATTGGCGCAGATTGGATTTGTGGACTGCCCTGCATGATTCATGGTGTGAATTGCCTCCTGCATACCTCCAGACATTAGTCGAGTCCATGCCACGTCGTCTTGCGGCACTTCTGCGTGCTCGCGGGGGCCCTACACGATATTAGGCAGGTGTACCAGTTTTTTTGGCTCTTCAGTGTAGGAGTTGGCGATATTGGTGCGGTAAGATATTTGACTGTGCGTTGTTTTATCCTTGGAAGAATACGCAGGGAGTAATCCGAAAATAGGACTCAAGCAGGGCTTAAGAAAAATTGAAGAGAATAATGAATATACCATAGTAACGTGCCCTTGAGTTTATACCAATTTCGCAATGCAATTTTATGGAATCATAAGTATTATGAAAGGCCATGGCAATGCTAATGTTTCACGAGTGGATATGGAAGTATAAACAACTTAACCGAAAGGAGACAACAAGCAGTACTTTCAAAAGTACGCAGTTAACTATTAAACCAATAAGCTGTTCACGATAAAGTGAGCACGTCTGAATCAACATTTGAGAAAATGTCACTGTTCCTACAGTTTTTAACTGCTGCATCGAATAATTACGTGAACTTGTATTCTGATTTATAGGCGCTGTTAAACGACTGGATTTGCACGTGTTTTCAGTACTTTATTAGCGAGTAGCCGCATGCGGCCAAACAACACGTCTGTCTCCCTCCAGACTCTCGTCTCAACTGACCACTAGCTACCCCTCCCCGTCGAGCAAAGAACTCGTTCTTGAGGTCCCCGCCTCGCAGACCACAAACACAAACACCGACAAGTATCGAGCCTCAACGACCTACCTCCATTCATATTAGCAGGCACACTGAGTGACATGGGCCCTGCAAAGTTGGCAACGACGGAGGGGAAGTAGTTCCATGTTTTAACGTTTAATTAAAAGTGCCAGGTGAACACATACGAATACTAAAATTGTTTCTTTGGCAGTCTATTTTTTTTTAACGCGTATCAGTGTAAGAATTAGCAAATTTGTAAAATATTTGCGTTTATAATAATTTTACAGTTTAACGCGGCCAACCCATTGTTACGAACTAGCTTTTCAGCTAGCTCGAACTTGAAAGTATGTTGGAGGCGTAACTCAATTATCACTCAATGACTTCGGTAGAGCACAACAGTATAAGATGAGTTTTTATTAACATTAAGGTTTTACAATAACTATTTATGATTCCATTGACCGGGGGAGCTTTGCATTGAATTTCAATATTATTAGTCATTATATTTAACTCACGCAATTTTAATAAGGCCTAACTAGAACGTCGTCACCTTGTTAATGTTGCCGGAGGCTGATTCTATGAGACGGTTAACGCCGGTCGGACACACCCCATCTTCCTGGTCAGCTTCGCTGGTCGGGTCGCCAAAAGGACTAAAGATGTAAGACGCCGGTCGAAAGACTACAGACGACGGCCTATATCAAACGCGTGGTTCTGCGGCCCCGCTCGGTGACCCGGTGGAGGGGATTTCTACAACTGTCCTGTTTCGCAAGGATCGACGACTAAATGGTGGCGTTGCAATCCCGCTCGTTTGCAGGTTTAATGTTTGAAGGTGTGATCAGGCAAGCCGTTCAGCTAAGGCGTGACCACACCATAACACCATGAATAAAGTGATCAGGCCCATGGAAATGTTAATTTTACATTTGGTGGAAGAATACGCAATGTGTATACAAGTGGATCGTAAGCAGGGCTACCAAAAGAGCTCATTTTTACCGCTAATAGCCTTTATAATTGAGTAATGCCAGAATCGCATAGATCCGACAAGCACGATGCGGGGCATCCTACATGACAATTAAAACCGAGCAGCCAATCAAATACGAGATGCGCCTGACGTCATCACGACGAAAACTATCGCACGACCAGCAGTTTTGGATTATAAATGAGTTACATTCTTGTCGTGTCACGCAGCACGACAAACAGGGTATCCAACGTTGTAAAACGAAAAAAAGTTCGACTAACTTTTACTACAGTGGAAAATTTGCATATGATGAAGGAAACATTATTCGCCACTTAACCGTATTAAACACAAAACGTTAACTTTTTTTTTTTTTTTTTTTTTTTTTTTACCATACCGTGATTTAACTTAATAGCTTCACTCTTTATCAGGATTGTGAGTTCCAAATTTATCTTTTGTCCACCGGTTTTGAAACAAGTTTATTCTACAAGCTCCTTGTTGATGGCGCCAAAATATCCTAATCTTCTTGTAAACTCTCGTGCTGTAAATTCAAGCAGTCACATAGAGAATATTTTTGCTATGCTGTCTTTGGGGTTTTTTTTTGTGGTGATGTGCTTATGTCAGGCGCGTAGCTGAACGCAGTGTAAGGTCATAATTCCGTACTTAACTATGTGTTTAGTCTATCTGCGGTTTTTGCACTTTTTTTAAAATCGAACCTATGGAAAAACGCCTCATGTAATGACGGTGTTTAGTTGTTTCCTAACCATGTCACGTATGACAAGCGTTTTATATTTTTGTCAACACAAAAGTACCTTATTTTCGTTTAAGTTTAACTTTTACTATTTATAAACTACGATATTTCGTTTATAACATATTAATAAAGACACAGAGAAAATGTGTGTGTGTGTGTGTTGGTAATGCCTAGTAGGAAATAGTTCCCATGCAAAATGGTATTAGACTTAGTGCGCACGAATGCGGTGCGCTGGCTCTCTGGTGTCATTATAACCTTTGTTAGCATGATGCGGAGGAATATCCTGGAAGTAGAACTTTAGCAGGGCTGCAGAAAAGTTGGAAGCAACCTTGAATGTAGTACATGCATAGTTTTCTTCAAAGAAAATGTGTCGAAATTTTCAGTGCTTTTTAAAAAAATTTTTGTTAAGGAGACAACAATACATGATTTAAAATGTGTTACTTGTTTTCATGATGTTTGCACCGTTTTATCCGACTTTCCTTAGAAAGATAGGCTTATGAATTCGAGGTAAAGTCTGTGTGTCTGTGTAGTTCCTTTACCCACCTAATAACTTTTCAACCACTGAACAGACTGTAATGAAATTTCGCAGGAATACGAAGTTGTTAACGACAGTCGCGACGCAAACTTCCACGAAAGTAAATGTTTCGTATTTTTTTTTATTTTAAAACTCTGGAATTACAAAACTTCTCGGCGTCAATCCGCGATTTATTCATCAGCGCGATTACACTTAAGACAACGTAATGTGCAGTAATTTGTCAACATACAATTATAATCACTTTCCCTGATTCTCACTGTGGTAAAGCGTAATGGTTCAACAAACAAAAGACGTCTTGCACATTTCTGCGAGGAAACCCGGTGTAGTTGTCACGTGTTACATTGGTTGAGTAATGCCTTCATTTGTAGTGAAAGTTGACATACCAACGTAATAAATTCCATGAATTTTTTTAAAATTTTTTTTTTAAGCCCAAAATTAGGTAGCGAATATTATGTCTATTGATTCCCGGAACTTACCTTTCGCAATGTTGCTGAATAGACGACTGCGCCAGCTAACAAGATCAACGATGACCACCAAATTCTTCCGTTAGAGGAACGCAGTTTCGTGATACACTTCCACTCCTTCTCGAACTGAAACTACGGTTATTTCTACCACAGGTTCGAAACAAAATGTGATTTCTTATGGGAGAGTTTGGAATCGGGAAAATTTTCGCCTTAAATGTGCAGTGCTCCAAAAGGGAACTATTAATTAAAATTTGAAGCTACGTGAATCATGAAAGAGAAATATTTTATTTAGTTACGAAGGTATGTTGTATTTGATTTATGATTTTTGCAATTATCAAATTTTTTTTAACGTAGGAAATGGAGAAAATAATTATTGTGCCTTGCGAAACTTTTAATATAAGATCTTCCACACCTGTAGCAGAAGTAACCTTACTGAAACACTTCGTTATGCCCAGGCATATGTTAGAACGCTATCTTCGCGGTTTCATAGGTAGAAGTCGGCTGGTTTCCGTTGTAGCATTCCGCCCGACTGTAAAACATGCATAACTCAATATGAAGAAGTATAATCCACCCACGATAGACACTCCGAGTATTTATTCTGCGGGCCTATCGCCCCCCCCCCTCCTCCTAAGATAAGGGCAAGGCACGGCTATGTCCCGCTTAGCTGCGCCCGTCAAGATAAAGATAAACAAACTTATCTTACAAAACTTGTCGACGCAGTCTGAAAAAGCTAACCTAATGTTGAAACGTAACAAAAATTAAAACTTTTGAAACGGCAACCGGACGCCTGTTAAACGTAAAACAGGAAACGAATGCCGGATAAACAAACTATCACGGTAAAACGAACCACCACGGCTTTTAATTTCAAACCTGATAAAAATATTACGAAGCTTAGCAAAACGAAAGAAAATGAAACACATGTCCCGAAAATTAATAATACTGCGTCATTCCATTCATATTAAAAAAAATAACTAAACACCTCGCACATGCTAGAATTTACTTATTTAAATTTTTATAAAATCAAAAATTAAATGTATTTTCATCTGAAATCTTTAGAAGGCAAATTGCGCAAGAAAACCTCCGTCAAGCAGGACAATCATAGTAATTTGATTTTATTTGCGTTAAATTGAGTTAACGTTCGTGGCTGAAATGGGTGTGTATAAAATAAATTATAAAACAATTTTTTTTAAACATTATTACTCATTTTATAACATACAACTGGTGTAGTTACTGAGATAGTTTTGCTTATTAGGTTTTCTTTTTTTGCACATTGTGCTTTCTTAAGCATCTTAAATGGAAATCATTGAATTTTATTTAAAATCAGACGTTTGTTGTTTTTTTAATAAAGTAAATTCTAGAAATATTATATATATATACATATATATAAATGTTGTGTCCGTTTGTTCGGACGCGTATAACTCCCGAAAAAATCAACCAATTTTCAATCTGTTTTTTTTATAAACCTTCCTTTCGTTCCCACAAGTGTTTGTACACCTTTCTTTGTTATATTTATTGCCTGCAAATGTACTAAAATCTGCATAAAGCTCATTTTTACCATGCTTTCGCGTCAGGAAGCGCCCTTTGTTGACAGCTGTCTGTTTGAATATTTCAGTTTGTTGTTCTCAATGTTTTTTACATATATACATATACTTCTTTCTGTTAATTTCACAGAAATTAATATAACCGAAATCTTTTTTTCGACAGCAACGCGTGGCCGTGTAAGCTAGTATAATAGAAATAGAAAACATATGCATTATTCTTTCATTTGGATCATAAATAACATTTTTTTTCACACTTATGATTGCGAGTAATACTTTTTAATGAGTTGTGGATGTTATGTAGCGTCTGGTAAAGTTATACGTTTTAAATCACTCTACTCGTGTCTTATCCCTTTCAGACACACTTTAATTTGCAGTTTCAAGTGTTGCAAACAAAAAAAATGTTATGATGCGTGCTGTACTTAATTCGGCACAACGCTTGCCTCTTTGTCATAGCTAGAGACCTGAAAAATTCGCGAGTTCAATGACCTGCAAGCTAGACTCTACAGTCTTATGTACAAGTATGCCGATTAAACTGCACATTTGTTGTCTGCTGTAACAGTGGAAGGCAACGATTTGTCCAGTGCTGCCCAGAAGGTGTGAAACACTGTGTGGACCAATGGCTGAAGTCTTATTAACCCACGTGTTTTGAATTCTAGCTTGTCCCGAAATAAATCCGCGAATTTCTTTGGTCTCTAGTCATAGCCAATGAGCTGTAGGCTATATGTACGGCTACAGTTATATGAACCGATATTATGACCTTGACTAGTAAGACGGTTTGCGAATCATTTACTCACAGGCAAGATCATTGGTCGTTGAGCTTCGCAGGTTGCAGTACAGACCAAAAACTACCTACACGAGCGAGCGTAATGTATACACAGGGACAGTGATATTTCGCGAAAATATTTCGAGTCAAGATACAGTCCAAAGCACTGTAGGGTCGACCAGCTTCTTCGATTGGCTAAAAAAATGTTCTGGCCCGTGTTAGCCGTTTGCGTACGAATCACGAAGGTTCAGTGTCGGAGTTACTTAGTCCTGAGTGGCTTGGTCAAAGACGGACACGGCACCAGCAGCCAATGGAGGTATAACAACAGCTGAGGTGTGTATACAGTATTGAAGTCTACTGTGTGCTCCGATTTTTACGCGAAAAGTCACTGGCCCTATGTTAACACAATTGTTTACACTGGGTCTGAATAGGTTTAATGGCCTGTATTACATCTGAATAAAGTCCTGGACAAAATTTGTTCTCTTAATATATACTAAATGCGAATTACGACTCCTGAATGGAAGCTATTCGGCGGTTCAACTCCCCAAACAGTCTGTCCAATGCTCCGATCTCCTGATTTCTTCTTTCTTATTATTCTTACTCGTCTTACCTGTCAGATATTTCCAGTCAACCACATGTATACTCACTCCAAACAAAATATTCATTCGATTCTATCATTGCGTTTATAAAGTTCTTTGCTACCAAACGGATTAGTTGAACATAGTTGAAAAAAATCGCTGTGTGTGCTAAATACCTACAGATGATGTCGGAAGAACCATATAATTATTCGGCTCAGTAAATTATTTTAAGAATATTCATTTCGGTCAAGGGAACAATCACAGATGTTTGGGACAAAAGAAAATTAGTTGTGTGAACAAAATATTTTTCAGCCGAAACAAATATCCTTCGAGTAAATTTATTTTGCACTTACAACTGTATAGTCTATTCACGGTTTCTTCACACTTTTTGAATCTAAATTTTGAAAAATCACCCCTTATATGACGTGCTTGTTTATTTCCTAAATACATCGTGTCACAAGCGTTTTAAACTTGTGTTAACATAACAGTACCTTACTTTTGGTTAAATTGAACTCTTAGTTAATTTTTTTTCTCTATAAATTAAAATATATTTCTTTTATAATTAACATGATTGTAAACATTGAGAAAATAGGCGTGTTGGTAATGTCTAGTAAGAAATAGTTCTTATGCAAAACATATATATATTATATTTATTCTGGGTGCGCATGAATGCGGTGGATAGTCTCTTTGGCGTAAGTTTCTAGACTAAGTTAAGCTTTGTAAGCATGAGGCGGAGGAATATCCTAGAAGTAGAACTTCAGCAGGGCTTCAGAAGAGTTGGAAGTGACCGCGCATGGATTACATCGTTCTCTCGACTTACGAAGCCCAATAATTCAGCAAGTTAATACTTTAAATTTGGCCTACGGACAAGTATAGCCTACTTACACGTGCGCGTCGCTAAACTCGCCAAGCTGAGCGTCGCGTACGGAGAACTGTGCTTCTTTGGGCCTCGGAAATGTTCGGTGCCGCGATAAATGCTCACGTCCCCCCCAAAAAAGAATCGCCTGTCGCCCGCTTGTCGCTGCCTGATAAAACGCCAGTGCCTTTCAAATTACGCAGCTTTTACGTTTCTGGTTTCCTTCGAACTACGAAAACAATGGCAACTCAGACAAAGAACATACCGGCGCTATCAAAAAATCATCAGATTTTGAGTTCATTGTATTTTATTATGCGGTATGTATTATTCGTTACATTGTTACAACTCGAATACTATTACTTAAACTTTTATTCGGTGTTAGCTTACCCGGCCACGCGTTGCTGTGGCTTAAAAGATTTTGGTTATATTCAATTCTGTGAAATTAATTGAAAGAAGTATATGTATATATAAGTATATGTAAAAAAAAAAAACATTGAGAACAACAAACTGAAATGTTCAAACGGACAGCTGTCAACAAAGGCGCTTCCTGAAGCAAAAGCATGGTAAAAATGAGCTTTTTGCACATTTTAGTACCTTTGCAGGTTATACAGATAAAAAAGAAAGGTAAAAACATTCGTGGGAACGAAAGGAAGCTTCACAAAAAAACAGAATGAAAATTGGTTGATTTTTTCGGGAGTTATA
The DNA here is from genome assembly GCA_002778355.1 of Clitarchus hookeri. Lineage (NCBI taxonomy): Eukaryota > Metazoa > Arthropoda > Insecta > Phasmatodea > Phasmatidae > Clitarchus > Clitarchus hookeri. Next base: position 326,851 of record NQII01002676.1, read on the forward strand.
CGCGTCCGAACAAACGGACACAATATTTATGCATATACATATAATTCGGCATGGTAATGAGCTGAACTGGGACACGTTGGCTTTTGGAACATTGTTACTATTGAAAAACAGCATATTTTGAGTTGTGGCCTTGTTGTACTAGAACAACGATACACACGGAACATATTGTAACAACTTGATACATCTCTTCTCTAAATAGTACAAAACAAAGTAGCTTATCTGCGAATGTCTGTGTATTCGCTTAGTACTTCTAAACTACTTGATGGATTTTGATGCGGTTTTCAACGTCATTTAGAGAATTTCTTGAGGAAGGTTTTTTGGTGTATAATTCATTTATATTTAATGTAAGGATAGTAAAGAAATGTCGAACCGTTTGTAATCAAGTCGTAAAAAAACCGCTTTTAAGGCGCTTACATGTCTTGCGCTGACTAAACCATAAGAGATACATCAAATTAATGTACTACAGAATTGTAGCTCTCAAAAAGGTCTACAGAAAAGTCCCAGATAACATATGTTTATCTTTTAAGGATGACCCACAGTAACCATTGTTGTCTTTCAAAGCATCGCTGTAAAAACTAAGGTGTTACCGGGCGAAGCCGGGCCGGTTCGCTAGTGCATTATATGTGTATATCTTCCGTTGGCCTGGCTTGAATTTCGGTTAAAATACATATTTTACAAGTGGTGATAACATATGCAAAGTACAGTACGGTCTGAACTCTTACGACTTCTGTGTATTATAGCAGAAAACGTGTAGGGTTATGATGTTTATTCGACTTAGGGCCACTCGAAAATAAAATTATTTACACCAACTCATTAACAGTAATTTAAAAAAAAANAACGAGCGCCAGGTCGTTGTGTAGTGTTGATCCGCTAACAATTTTGTAAGCGTATTGTTATTCTTTTGACTTATACATGAAAAAACGTAATATGTCATATATGTCACACTTTAAAGTGTAACAGCATTTTATCTCGTAAATTTTAAGTTTGGTGTGAGCTGAACGCGGAACACTGTTTTTTGTTCTAGATTATTTACGTTACTAAATTTCCAAGCAGGCTTAACAAAATAGTGAAAATGAGAAATATTTACTTTTTGTTTTAGGTTGATGTAATTTTTGCGCAAAATTTTTTTTTTAAATTCCTGGAACAGCTCCTAAATATTTTAAGTGAATATTTAAATTCTCTAAATTTTACCAATTTTGGAGTAATTTGTTGTCTTGCATTTGGGACACTGTGGTTCAACGTTGCCAGCCAAATATCTACCTGCTGAAACATGTTTGAAACGTTAATATTCAACGTTTACAGTATTACGCCATTTAACTTCTGCATAGGGGCCGCGGTGGTGTAGTGGTTATAGTACTCGCCTCCGAGCTAGGCGGACCGTGTTCGATTCCCGGCGGGGTCACTCCCGGATTCTTGGCGCTGGTCGGCGAGTTTTCTCGGGGATCTCCCGTTTCCCCTGCCCCTTCATTCCGGCGCCACTCCATACTCACCTTGCTTCACCCTCATCGGCTTTCAAAACCACGATGTCAAGAGCTACCCAAATCTCTTCACTCACTTCACTGCACTAAGCAGCTTCGTTAAGGGGCCTCCCTAAATATCAAATGGGTATTATTGTAAGCAGTTGTGTCTATCCTAATTTTAAAATACTGTGAAATATTTCAATGCAATATTATTTTGGACAAAAATGAAAGGCGATCATTTTGTTGTCGATTTATAAAATTCATTGTAAAAATATTCCTACAAACTGGCTAAACAGTAATGGATGTTTCGAATATGTACATAGTATGGTAATAGTATCACGCATCAGGCTGCAAATATAGGAATGTTAAGAGTCGCTACTATATAATTTCGGGAACATCCTTAGGTATTTGACTGTTTCGGAAGTAAATGTAGGAACGGNTGTTAAGAGTCGCTACTATATAATTTCGGGAACATCCTTAGGTATTTGACTGTTTCGGAAGTAAATGTAGGAACGGTAACGTGGATACACGGGAAATAATTTCTAAACGAAATGAATGATAATGCTATGTAATCATCCTCTATAATAGTTATACTAATCGTAAGTAGTGTTTGTTCGCTTCTCTGGTTGATATGGCCTGTGTTATAACGTTGAAAGTGTAAATTACATGTTTGGTCGTATCTACGACGTTTTATTGCAGAGCTGACTGATTATATATATATATGCAGTTTTAACTCGCTGAGTTGTACATAGCTACATGTTCAGTTCACTTCCCGTGTTCTTTTCTTCCGTGTAGAAAGCAAGTATTTGGAATGAGCAAAGTTTTATTACTATACGTAAACATCGATGTGGCAAATTTGAGAATAATTTATTAGTGTGCCGGTTATTGAAACGTAAATGTGGTCGTTGAAAAGTGTCGTAAAGTCAGGAAAAATCTCTATAACTAGATCTCTGTCCACGATATTTATTCTCCCGTAAAACAGTGTTTTGAACTACAGCGGTAATGGTTTTTTTTTTCTGGACAGGCTGCTGTTTTATAAGAGTTTAGTCACGGCTTGAAATTGTGAGGAAAGGAAACAGAACACGCTCGAAGCTTGTCCACGTTAGGCTATTTTTCATTGATGTCGCAATACCTCCTCAAGGTCGGACGTGAAGTTGAGGGGGTAAAAGTTTTTTTTAATAAGCAGGCACTTAACGGTTCCGATTGCCTAGTGCTGAAACTGCATTGCAAAGTGTTTAAAATCCAATTTTTTTTTTTGACGAAACTGTTAAATGTGCTCCTAGTATGTTTACCTAAGAAAAGACATCGTACCCCAGACGAGGAAGGTATGGCACTTTAAAGTTACCACGCGTGCTTTAAGTATTATTTCGGAGCCCTCTACTGTAGTTAAAAAACGTCTTTTTCAGACTGCCGTATCATAAAACATACTAGCCGGACACGAGTCGAACTACGCTAGGAGCTAAAATTATATGATCGCAGTTGAAAGTCGCATAGGTACACGCAGCCCGACGAGAACACTGCACGCCATTTCAGAGCCTTGCGCTTAGCGGCGATGGCGTACTTGATGCGCGTGGCAGTGTCGCCCTTATCGCTCCCGCGCTTCTCGGCCTAGACGTGGGAAAAAGTTCCAGGTAGACGGGGGCCTTAAGAGTCATCTTTACATCTGCAGGCGTAAGTATGCAACCTGTATTAACCCCATTTAATCTAAGGTTAATCTATTTTTGAGGTTTTTGGCGAAACCATATACGTCACCGCCTGCAATGCGGTATCGAATTAAAGGTATTTATACCATCATTGTGCATATAACCAGTATATTGTAATATCCTAAGTGAGATTTAAATAAAAGCAAGATTATTGAAAAAAAACATGACTACAAATGAACTGGACACTTTGTAGCTTAAATACCGGACCAAAATAGTATTTGGCTTTTCTATGCCGCATCTTCAATGTTTTCTGCGTCGAAATGTGTTATGATATTGTATCTGATGTGTACGGCACTTCTGATAAATACAAAAAACTAAACTATTTTGTGATAACAAAATCGTGCAAGGAGATAGAACACTTTTATCCTGGGCTCAAAGGCCATCTCTGCTCATTGTTAAAAGGACGCGCAGTAGGGGGTGACCAGAGAACTCACAGGCAAGAGATTTTACCAGAGGGCTCGGGAAATCCGCAGTCTTCGTGCACTGCCTCTCGTTGAAAGAAGAACGCTGTAAGAAATCGAACACCACAATACGACCGGGCTGCAATCGCTGGCTAAAAAAATTTGTAAATGGATGTGAAAATAGTTGATACTACTAAATTAATTTTAATTAATATTTTTCCCGTATAGTATATGGGCACTGCAATCAGCAAAAATTAAACTTAAATCGGGTGTCATGTTTTATGTAATCCTAATATTGGTAAATTAATATTGTGAAACTTTGTAAAATGTTGTGAGCCAGTACCTGTAGAAAATAATAAATAACAAATTTCTTAGTATAAGAGTATAAAAAAACACTCAAGTAACGTTGACTAGTATACATATTATTATTGAATATAAAGGGGACTATAGAAGGGGCCAGACTTAACAAGAATTGTGTACGTTTTACGGGAGTTAGTTTTCTGGCTCGACACGAGGTAGTTCAGTAAATTTAGACAGTTCTAGGAAAGTAGTGCGGCCACAATGTATCCCTCCCACAGCTGCTCTGTCAATGAAGAAAGCAATATTTGTGAATAAACGCTGTAACACAATATAGGATATTATAGCTAGGATGCCATTTCCATCAGTTTTATTTTCGTTATGACCAAGTGATACAGTTAGGGTTCTGTTTATTTTATTGTCGGGGCGGGCGGGGTACTCTAGTTTGTGTTTCACGAGACGGCATTGTTTTGCCGCTCTTCTTGCGATGCAATAGCGATATGAATCGCATATTGTTTTTATGGTGCAGTGAACAATTTTGCTCGTTCGGAAATATTCAAATTACTATAACTTGGAAAGTTTAAACTTCACCAAAACACGAAAAAGCTATCAGTATGTCGCTGTTCGTATCGTTCTTACATATGCGAGAAATAGACACTGTAAACCATTTCTGCAAAATTAACCTTATACATAAAAAGTGAATTTTCAGTGTAATAAATAAGGACAGAAGGGTGTTTTTTTAAAGGCCACATACATTTCAAAACTTCCCGCAAGGAAAAAAAACACGACATCATGTCGCTGTTCCTACCGAGGCAAGAAATACACACTGTAAATATTTTAAGCTAAGTTAAACTTACAAATAAAAATCCTTGGAATTTCAATATAATAAACTCTTGTAAAAAGGGAGTGTTTAAGACCACGTACATTCAAAAAATCCTAACAACAGTTTCGAAATATATTATTTACAAAACACAATAACTTACAGTTTGTAATTCCTAATCGCAATTCCTGAAGTGTTGTCCTATGACAATCCTTGGACGATTGCATCACTAAAATCACTCGTGTCTACAACTAATACGAAAGAATTTATTTGCAGACTCATTCAATTAATACAACAACAAAAACCAACCAACTAAATTAAACGTCAGAACGTAAATATGTACTTAGCCAGTCGTGCTTCATAGTCGACGGTTAAGGAAAATGGCGGACCAAGGAACAGTCAACCAATTAACAGATGCCGATAATACATTTCACTCGAGAAGACGCACTAGACAGGCGCCTACATCGAACTATGCTTGTTGGCATGTGTAAATACTGCAATAATTAAATGCCAATATAATATTCCGACAACACCAGCAAGGTACTCAATCAGACATGACGAAAGAGAGCTCAATGACGTTTGCCGGGTTGGAAACGTTTCACATAACCGTGATGTACTCATGATCTATTCTAATTTCTTAAAATGTTTTTAAGGTCCATGGTATACAGTCCAAAAATATTGTGCATTAACGAAAAACGTAATTTAAATTATAAGTGCTGTAAGTGTCATTAAATTTCAAAGTTATAGTTTTTAATTCCGAGTACTATTTTTCCCCCATAATCATCGCATAAATCGTCAACATAACAACATATATCTCGATACAACCATCAAATGACGTTATACTTTGCAAATTACAGCATTTACTGTTCACATGCTGTGTAGGTCTGTCAAAATTGACTGAAGTTAAGTGAAACGCAGTATACGCAATATTGGGCCAGAGAACTAGCTCCTAACACTAAATTGCATTATTTTTTATAGTAAGGCATATCAAGCGTGGTGACAAATGTAGGTGTGTGTGTTTGTGTGCGCGTGTGTATGTATGTACAAACACATACATATATGCAAACATTTCTTATGTCCCACACGAGTGAAACTGTAAGTCTATGGAACACCATAAGTTATGCGACTGGTTCGTATAATTAATATGCTATTATTTCAGGCTGCAATTGTTGGTTAC
>NQII01002677.1:10045-48058 GCA_002778355.1 Clitarchus hookeri
CAACAACAACTCAACTGCCGGCCCATAGGCCAGTCACACTATTTATACTCTGCTGGACTTGACTTGGAAAGTTCGACGCACCCCGAGTCATGCTGACAGAATATAGGGCAGTAAACCATTAGCAAATTCCTCAGATAGACGCAGAAACTTAATACAACCAAGGCCAGCAGTGCGTGCTGCAAAATGATTATCGTGTCGGCTCGTTTCTTGGTAATAGATACGTGGTTCTTGGTTTAGTACGCGCCTGTGATTCGAAACATTCCATTGACTTGCTTCCGCCGCTATAATATGCTGCCCTTCACTCTCGTGCAGGATGTGAAGCAGCGAGCGCGTAACAGTATATCAGTATTCCTTTCTTGTGTTCCTAAAATATACAGGTGGCATCCAGTTGGTAGTTGACGAAATATGGATGACCTCTTTATACANTTGGTAGTTGACGAAATATGGATGACCTCTTCATACAACTGTAGATATATTTTTAAGCGCAACACGTAACAAATGGGATAGCTACCCATTCACAATTCTCGAGATGAGTTTTCGAATACTATTACTTGTAATTAGGGAAGTGGGATATGAGCGCCAAATGTTGGCTCGAAGACAACTAAGGTAGCAGTTATTGAGACGTACTAGATTTACATCTTGTTTCGTATTATGAAAACATATTACGTACAAAACATAATATCGTTTTTTTTTTCATTGTGTAGTGTGTCTGAGAATATGGTCTCGACATTTTGAATCCTAATACCATTAATGAACACAAATGCTAAAATGTTCTTAAATAAAATCGTGAAATCGCATGAAATGCAGTTGTATTTTGAGTTACAGATTTGTTTCCTAAAAGGGTGTCCGTAACGAATTACCGCATATGTGTAAGCTGATAATGATTCTGCATGCCAAAGGCAACAAAAAGGCTTCTTTGTTGCAACATCCTTGGTCAGCCCGAGAAGGGGTGCATAAGAATGCCTCCAACCCGTTGCATATCCGTCTTGCCTCTCACTGATTTCTTAATGCGCTCTTATCACGAAAAANCACTGATTTCTTAATGCGCTCTTATCACGAAAAAAATAAAAATTAAAGCTCAGATTATATTTACCTACTATTGCATGCGCCCAGGCCCACCAAGAGGAGGGGTTGAAATAGAGAGAGGGTATGAATAAAAAAAGGGGGGGGGGAGGCAATAAAAGTGGCAAAATCCCCAGGATGCTGGGTTTCGAGATTTTATTTAAAGTTCTTTCCTACTAATCTGCAGTTTAAATCTGTGTTGGAAATGTGTGTATGTTCAATGCTCGTTGTATCTTTGAAAAATGATTGTACATAGTGCACACTTTTCTTAGAATCTTTTTTCAAAATTTATGCACTTGTTTTGCTATTCACATAACAATGTGCATAAGTACCTAACGGGGCAAGGTCTCTGAGACTGAGGTTCCTTTTTTGAAAGTGGTGTAAAGGGTTCGAATTGTGGTGTAAAGTAGGAAAGACAGCCTAACAAAATTATTTGCCCTCCATGCACCCAGAGTTCTTTAATATTATCGAACATTAAAGGACGCAACTAATAATTTAAATCATTACGTTTAACCTTAAAAATGACAAAATACCTTCGGAACTATTTTCTGCCGTAATCGTACTGTAGACTGACTAACCAATCGATGGATTTGACTTTGTCACTGGCAATATTCGTCTCCGTTGTCTTATGGATGAAGTGCAGGTACCACAACATATTTCCATAGAGTTATCAATCCTGATTATATTGGAGTTACCGCCACTGTAATGTTTTGCTAGCCATCTCCTGCCAGCCATGTATTATTTGAACTAGTATCCCCTTAGATGAAGAACTTGAGGCGCGACGAGTTGAAAAAACACTACGTGCCACAACGCGTATCAAGTTTTCAGCGCAGCACGTAGTCCTACGTGCACGTCTCGAGTTTTCCTTTCGCTACTAAGGCCGCATTTATTCGCGAGAAGACATTTTTTTTACTGGACTGGTTCATTCAGAATGAATTTACTCCGATGGTCTGCGATTCGCAGGCAGATACCAATAGCACGTAACAATTAAGTGGACACCAAAAACTCGTAACAGTTTAATTTATGCAAGTGTAAAACTGGATCTGAGCTAAAGTGTGTTGAAATAAAGCTATCGTCTGAAACTCTTCGCGAAAAATAGGCGTGTGTACTTATTTGTTGAAATTAATTATCAAATGAAATTGCGAAATTTGACAGTAGTTCAGCGCAAAAAGCCACTTCTACTGCTTCGGATAATTTTGAGTAAGCTAGGTTATAAACAAACTGCAGTGTTATATGTCTCCAATCTGTCCTTCGTGTGAAATTAAGGTAGGCTANGAGTAAGCTAGGTTATAAACAAACTGCAGTGTTATATGTCTCCAATCTGTCCTTCGTGTGAAATTAAGGTAGGCTATTCGCGGTAAAGTGAGCACTTTTTGAAGCCCTCTCATTTGGAATGATAGTCAATAAGTATATTTTATTGTAGCCTTGGAAGTTAATTTTCGAGTTCAGTGATATATATGGTGTTTATTACTTACTAGGCNTAAGTATATTTTATTGTAGCCTTGGAAGTTAATTTTCGAGTTCAGTGATATATATGGTGTTTATTACTTACTAGGCAATATTTATTTTAAAAAGTGCTGAAAGGATAAAAAATGGCTGATAGGAAAAAAGTAACTACAGCCTCAAAAGTGCCCACTTTACCGTGAACAGCATATATATACATCAGGGGCGACAGGAAATTTTGTGGTACATTGAAAACTGGAGCGTCCACATTCAGTTTATCATTTGTAGCCGTATGTGTAGTAATTTTTTTTCGTACATGAGCCATGCTAAAAGAAATTTATGGGAGGAGAAATTACCTGGCATCCCCCNATGTGTAGTAATTTTTTTTCGTACATGAGCCATGCTAAAAGAAATTTATGGGAGGAGAAATTACCTGGCATCCCCTCATTGATTCGCATGGTCTACACATACGCGCGCACACACACACATACGCATATAAGTGTGTGTGTGACATCATTACTTATTACATGATTTGCGCACAGTTCTATTCGCAAATTATGTGTCAGTCTCGAGAACATTCGCAGGAGACTAACTAATCCTTATAAACTGTGGTTTATGTAGTNATTCGCAAATTATGTGTCAGTCTCGAGAACATTCGCAGGAGACTAACTAATCCTTATAAACTGTGGTTTATGTAGTTGTTCTCTAATGTAAAGTGTTCACCGTTTTATTTTTTATTTTTTAAATATTTATATTAATTTCNTGGTTTATGTAGTTGTTCTCTAATGTAAAGTGTTCACCGTTTTATTTTTTATTTTTTAAATATTTATATTAATTTCATTTGACTGCCGTAATCGCGTTTAGATACGACGAAACAAACTGGAATTTTAATTGATTAATTATGCGATGTTTACTNATTTGACTGCCGTAATCGCGTTTAGATACGACGAAACAAACTGGAATTTTAATTGATTAATTATGCGATGTTTACTACACATCATAATTTGTATTTTATTTCAGTTTATATGTTCAGAAGCGTTACTTCTCCAGGTCCCTAAACATTACTTTCACAAAACAAGAAAGAAATGTCAAAGTAATTTTGAAAATAATGGAATGTTCTTTTTTAAAGGTCACGTGGCCCGAATTAGTTAACTAAAGTAATGACGTATTTGGTAGTTTAGTATTTAGTTTTTAGTATGCAACGAAACTTTCTAAAATATTAAATTGCCAAATCGCAACCATTTTTGAACAAATGACTATCGACGGCGTCCGAATTGAACGCTACTAAACACTAAAATCCTAAAATACCAAATGGTCAATTCGAACACTCTCAACCATTTGCACTAATCCACCACCACAACCCATCTCCGAAATAGGATTGCTAGATATTCTGCCAAATTTTGTTTGAAATTCTGTCAACAATGCAACTTTAAAATTAGAAATATACTTGTATGTTCTGAAAAGTTATAATACCGTTGTGTAAATCACAGAAAATGTTATGTGGCTGTGGTAAGCCAGGTGACCGCTAGCCTCAAGTAGTTGTATTATTGTCCGGAAGATGGCAGAGCGCGCCGCCTGTTGAGTTTGGTTTTGTTTACTCGCCGCTAGATAGTGCGAGTGTCGCGTAGAGTGAGTAGTTCTGTTTATTATTTGCAGATGCCGTGGCAGCGCAGCAGCAGTTCGTGTTCTTGGAGACTATATTGGAGGAGACGTCGGACGACCTGCAGAGTGAATCCGACAGGTCGGGCACTATTGGGTGGCCAGACAGCAGCGACTCCGACACTGACAGCGTTATACACGTGACGAACGAAGTCGGTATGCCCCTCTAACACTTATTCCCTAATTTCACGTCATTCTTGTAACAAGAGGATAGCGATAAGCTGTCATTTAGACTAATTAATACGTATAAAAATAATTAGTTAAGGTGGCCGCCTGGTTAAAGGAATTTTGCACGTTTGAGGCCTAAAAGCATGGGAGCTCAAGGGTCGNCGTTTGAGGCCTAAAAGCATGGGAGCTCAAGGGTCGACCGATACGTGCGCATCAACTCTCTCATCGCCTCTACTGGCGTGCAGTCTTGCCGGTGATAAAGCGCCTCTATGTGACTTTCAGCGGAGACCGTACCATTTTATGACGTAATAATCAAAATAAAGGTTTGAGGCACGCCCCTATTCCTTTTTTTAATGTTTTGTACCGGAATATTCATACCTAAAAATGACCGTGGAAACACCCGTTTGAGCCATTTTCATTTTCACAAAAATATGCTTTAGAGAGAAATGGAGGGACTGAAAAACGTATCCAGACGCATAAAGTTTCTTAAATTCTCTTCGTAAGCAGACCTCACTCAGACACGTTGGAAGGGTTTTCAATGAAACGTTTTCTGCCGGAGCTCTGCACACCGATTAGCAGCCTACCCAGGCGGACNGGTCGACCGATACGTGCGCATCAACTCTCTCATCGCCTCTACTGGCGTGCAGTCTTGCCGGTGATAAAGCGCCTCTATGAGACTTTTAGCGGAGACACTACCATTTTATGACGTAATAATAAAAATAAAGGTTTGAGGCACGCCCCTATTCCTTTTTTAAATGTTTTGTACCGGAATATTCATACCTAAAAATGACCGTGGAAACACCCGTTTGAGCCATTTTCATTTTCACAAAAATATGCTTTAGAGAGAAATGGAGGGACTGAAAAACGTATCCAGACGCATAACGTTTCTTAAATTCTCTTCGTAAGCAGACCTCACTCAGACACGTTGGAAGGGTTTTTAATGAAATGTTTTCTGCCGGAGCTCTGCACACCGATTAGCGGCCTACCCAGGCGGACACCTTAAGGAAACTGCAGTGGAGAGTGAGCGTGTGTTGGTGACAGCACGGACGTGTTTGTTACTATGGCTTTTCTCCGATGAGAAACTATTTTAGGGACAGAGAGCCAACCCTTTCCTGCCTCGTCGGTATGCCCATCGTTCCAGAAATAAAGTAACGATCCTCTTATAGTTCACCGTGCCGGAAAATAGCTTGCAGCTTCTGCTCTCTGAAATCGCTTCCACGCCGAGTTTCCAGTTGTAACTTTCCTGCTGGAACAGAGGAAACAGTACCATATTGGTGTAAATTCTCTAAAAACGAACATAAACTCTAATGTAGGGTCTACTTGCAGAAGAAATTTTTGAAATATTGCTTGAGCCCATTTTTTTCTGTCTTATTCTGATACTGGTTTATATAGTTCGAATTAAAAAACTTTTCTTTATATATTATATGGCTTCTGAATATTAAGTAAAAGAAAAAGAAAGCACGCTTGAACAGATGGCGATACTACTGCAGTTCAGAACAAAAAATTGGTCCGTTACAAAGCCTAAAACGATATATTTATCTCTTGAGTGAATTGGCTAAGCGATTCCGTACACATTCGTGCGGAGAACAAAAACAAATTTTCAGATTGTAGCAAACGCGATGGACGTAAACGTAAATACATACATGCATTTGTGTGTGTCAGCGCGTGCGTGTTGATGGAAAACTTTTGGAGGGGGGAGGAGATGAATATGGAAGAAATGGTGAGTGGAAATGAGGGGAAATAAGAAGGTGATTATTGATATAATATTTCAGAAGCTACTTGTCAGTAACGAGAATTCAGTACCATTATATTGTTCCTTATCATTTTCAAACGCAGCACGTCATTGTTACTGCAGATTACTTTATGCCAGCCAATAGTTGTGCATCTGCACTAGTAACAGTAAAGCCACAGAGTAGATGGAAGACACAGAGACAAAATGTCGTGGCGGTTCCTTTGATGCTTGCGTTTTCGTGCTCTGATTGGCTGCGCTAGGCTCTGGGGACGGGTCTTGTGTCTGACTAACTTTCCCTAATGACTGGGCTACTGGCTGGCGAGAAGGTTGCCAGACGCTGATTGGCGAACGGCGTTCCAACATCTTGCTGGCCTGTGGNACTGGGCTACTGGCTGGCGAGAAGGTTGCCAGACGCTGATTGGCGAACGGCGTTCCAACATCTTGCTGGCCTGTGGCACCATCTTGCTGGCGTGTGCGGCTGGAGTTCGCGTTACAAGCGGCTGTTTCACCTCTGTGTGGTATAGTGCTCTGTCGTGGGACCGATATACACTTGCTTGCGCTTCTCGTTACTAGAACGGAATATAGTCTCAGCATCACTGACAGACGTGATATATGCATGACGGGCATTTGGATATTGTAGATGTATGGCAACGGACATTTTTATTGTATATTTATAATGCATGAGTGAATATTAAGAGGCTGTTGGTAGTATAAGGACAGTGACTAGGTATTTAATAGGAATTAAGATTAGCATAAAATTGCGCCGACTGACATAAATAATAAGTTTTAATTGTGGGGATAGACAGTTGTATATTTTGTATACAATTGTTATATTTATTTTTATTCCATTGTAAGTAAATTATAATTTCAAGATACAAGTAATGTTTTAAGACATAAAAATTTTAATATAAGTTACATAAATAATATTTCAAGTTTCCCAGCTTTACTTTTTTTTCTTATACAATTGTTTTATTATGATTACTTGCACCAGTGTTTGGTTTCTCTACTAGGTAACATACACTGTTATTATCCTTATTGTCACAAAGGTTATAAACAAACTCTAGAACTGTATACTCGAGTCAAGGCAAATAACCCGATCCTACTAGCCAGTCGGCAGCTCAGCCAATACGGAGTCTTTTGCAGCGCGCAGTAGCCAATTAGGTATTGGGTATGCCCATATCAGAGGAACCGCCGCCCAATATCGTCTCTGTGCNTTGCAGCGCGCAGTAGCCAATTAGGTATTGGGTATGCCCATATCAGAGGAACCGCCGCCCAATATCGTCTCTGTGTACTTTTCTATTCTGGAATAGCACGTCGCTCGGTGCTCGTTTTCGTGCAGTTACGCTATCAATTGGTGCAAAGTCGTCCGCGGCGTGTAAAGTAAACCGTGAGCCAATCGCTAAAGTAGCTCAAATATACGTGTGTTTGAAGCCTAGCTTGTCCTCAAATCAGTTCGCGAAATTTTCCAATCGCTGTGTATAATAACTCAAATTCATCCTGATCCCTCAGATCGTTCCGGTTACTTGTTACGTGTCCGTTTTCTTACACGTTCGCGTATTGTATAGTCAGTTCGCGGTTTCTTCACACTTTTTAAATCAAACCTTTAAAATAATCACCCAATTGTATGACGAGATTTGTTGTTCCTAAATATGTAATGTATCACAAGCATTTTATTTTTGTTTCGACATAAAAATACCTTTTTTTTTATTAAATTTAATTTATCCAAGCAAAGTCCATTCAATTTTTTTTTTTTTTTTTTTTTTGCTGTTTCTGGGCGTTTCTGCGGAAAAAATATATCCCAGTTATATCCGTGTATGATTAAAGCGCTCATTGAAAACCCCATTGTTATACAGCGAAGACGTAACGCATTCAATTTATACGATCCTGTGTGATAGAAAACGACATTACATTTTAAACCCTAATTTAATAGCATTAAGGGTTTTTGTAATTGTTTTATTAAGGCGTTTTAATCCATTATGTGTCCACGAAAATTTTTTTTTTCTGAGTTGTATTTGGCAAGCAGTAAAAAAAAAAAAAACACTAAAACGTGCTTTTCACCAAATATTTACTTTCTTTAAACCAACAAAAAAATATACAACACATGCGTCCAGCCTTCATATCTGAGTGTATATGTTTAGTAGATGTTATTACAGTGTCTAACTTCAGTATATCGCGAATTCATAAGTACCGCCCTCCCCCACAAGAAAAAAAATCACAGCCAGTGAGATCAGGCGACCTTGGTGGCCAGTGGTGTAATGCCAAATCAGCAGGTCCCTGACGGCCGATCCATTGGTGCGGAAGCTCGTTGTTCACGGATGTTCGAACTTGCAAGTGCCAGTGCGGTGATGCCCCGTCCTGCTGGAAAAGAAAACAACGGAACCTGCGTGTAACTGCAGAAAAAACCCAGTTCTGCGACGTTTGCAGGTATGAAATTACTGTGTCAGTGTTGTCAGGAAAAAATAACGGATCATAAGTCTTTTCTGAGAAAACGGCGCAGAATACAGTCACTTAAGGGGAGTCTCTCTCAGTCTCGAATAAGGCATGCGGCTGCTGTGATCTCCGTATCCGTACGCTGTGACGGTTCACCGTACTACTGAGATAAAACGTGTCTTCGTCGCCGAACACCGCTCGTCGCCAAGTACGCAAGCTGCTGTGCTCCCCGTTCCCGGCATAAGGTCACACATACTCGGCGATGCTCATGTCGTGACGATAGACGTCGTTAGGGACGCCGAGACGACAGATCCTGTTTTGTTAGTCGCATAAATATGGTACTACTGGACACAAGCGTATCCCCAGCTGCCGTGACATGTCCTTGGATGGTGCGCAGCGACGCCCGTGGAGTGCTTATAGCCTGTCGCGCGATGAAACGATCCTCCCTGCTGTTGGTCCGCCGGGGTCTACTCGAGCCTTCTCGACGGGCGTGTGTACTGTCCTGTGCCCACTGTGTCCAACACCGACTCACAGTGTAGGCAGAACGGTTCAAGTGGCGAGCGATGCGCCGGAACGTCCAACCTGCCTATCGGAGGCCGACGATGCAGTCTCTCTCAAACTCATCCAGCTGGGCGAAGGCTTGTCGAATATGCCGCCGGGTCAAGTTGCGTGTTCACTGAACTTGGCTCTGTGGCTCGCAAAGCTCACACTACTAATAATACCTTAATAAGAGCTCCAGTACTCGAATTTTTTATATCTAAAACTATGGGCCAGAAAATTCATTTACATAATAAAATACTTTGTTTTAAAATGTTGGGACTTACATATAGATTTTATAGTTTGCGGTAGCATAATAAAGAGTTTTGTACTATAATTTTTTGCAGATTTTGTTTTTTCTTTGTTTATTCTATTAATATACGAATTTTGGTTTGCACGTGTGCTGATCTTCATGAATATCAAAATTTTTACAGTATTTAATATTGTTTTTAAAAGTATAGAGCAATATTTCGTATAAGTGATTGCATGGCATAGTGAGAATGCGAGCAGATTCAGTAAAACAATTTATTCCAGGTTCTCTTTGAAGGAAATTATTGAGAACAGGCACTTAGGTCTTTTTCGCATAAAAGGTTTTACGGAATGTGGGGAATTTTTGCGGCCATAACATTAATATTATATTACTGTGATAAATAGTTTGATTGGTAAGCAGCAATTTTCCTCAGGATCAGAATAGAACCCTCCAATACTGACATTTATTTCTAGGGCTTTTAAGGGGAAGACTTCCATTATCTACACAGTACGTAGAGGAAAGATGGTAAATGTGCTCGGTAAAGGTGGTCTGTCCATGTTATTGACGGTTTCTTTTCGAAGGGTGTCAATAACGGCGAATTTTCGTAGCGATTCTCCATACTATATAAATGAATATGAGGAAGGATTAAAATTTAAACGCCAGTTTCCAACCAGATATCAACTAAACTTGCTTAATTTAAAACTAAACTGGTTTTCTAGTTAATTTGTTTGAAACACAGCTCGGAAAAGTTGGAAAGAATTGAAAGATGCACTACTAAAGGCGCGGTGAAGTGAACGCTAGAATGACTGTAAATGGCGGACGATTATACCTAGTCTTTATAGTGGCCTAGATGCTTTTGGGCCTGAGACGCAAAAATTGATCCATGTATGCAACCGCCTTAACACGTAGTTTTTTTTTTTGTCGAATGTTGATTTCAGAAGTGCTTAATTAACCGCCAACCTACTATATATAGAAGGCGTGAAAGTTGTGTTCGCGTGGCTGTCGGGTCACCAGCCTGCCCCAAGGCTATCCACTATTTCACACATATTTGGCAACACTGAATTAACCCCCACCCCCATCACCTTGTTCTGCGTACAATGCGTTATAGGCCAATTCACATTGAAGTTAATACACGATCGTTATATTACCTTTGCGATAACTCTATGTCAAAATGTTTTTTTATTTTATAAAATCGTACCTGTGTCCACGCTGGAGTTAAGAAAGGCTCGTTTGCGGGAAGTTGTAATTCAGTACTACCAAATGTGCTGTATCTAGCATTTGAAAAAAATGCTATTGTACACATATTTACATTTGAAACCAAACATACAAATGAGCAGCTGTTATAATATATAAAATATTTGCATCTATATGCCAATAATAACCTCATCTCTCACATAAATTGACACCAGTTTGTACCCGAATATTTTCTTTAATTCCAGAGTTTTTGAGTTGATTAGAGTTGAGAGATTTGGGCGGCTCTTAACNTTGTACCCGAATATTTTCTTTAATTCCAGAGTTTTTGAGTTGATTAGAGTTGAGAGATTTGGGCGGCTCTTAACAGCAAGGTCTTGGAGAGTCGTTGAAAGTGAAATGAGGGGAGAATGGATAAGCGCCGGAAACGGGAGAAACGGGAGATACCTGAGAAAACCCGCTGACCAGCGGCATCGTCCGGCACGATCCCTACTTGCAAAAATCCGGTAATAACCCGGTCGGGGATTGAACCCGGTTCGACTTGGCGGGAGGCGAGAAGTCTAACCGCTCAGTCACCGCGGTCCCTCAGTGATTTTGAATCGTTAGTTTGTCATTCAAATACATACAAACGAAATTGTAACTTCAACATCTGTTGCAGTCTGGCATGAAGTTGGTAGGAATAAAAATGAATACAGAAAACAAAAGAAAAGTACCCTTCCTTGAATTTGATTTGCGAAACTGTACGTTATGTTGAAGTTGGGCCAACTTCTCGCGTAGAAAATTTACCTTCACGTCGCTCTTAATTCAATGCGAATGCNCGTCCAACCTGCCTATCGGAGGCCGACGATGCAGTCTCTCTCAAACTCATCCAGCTGGGCGAAGGCTTGTCGAATGTGCCGCCGGGTCAAGCTGCGTGTCCACTGAACTTGGCTCTGTGGCTCGCAATGCTCACACTACTAATAATACCTTAATAAGAGCTCCAGTACTTCGAATTTTTTATATCTAAAACTATGGGCCAGAAAATTCATTTACATAATAAAATACTTTGTTTTAAAATGTTGGGACTTACATATAGATTTTATAGTTTGCGGTAGCGTAATAAAGAATTTTGTACTAGAATTTTTTGCAGATTTTGTTTTTTTTTTGTTTATTCTATTAATATAGGAATTTTGGTTTGCACATGTGCTAATCTTCATGAATATCAAAATTTTTACAGTATTTAATATTGTTTTTAAAAGCATACAGCAATATTTCGTATAAGTGATTACATGGCATAGTGAGAATGCGAGCAGATTCAGTAAAACGATTTCTCCCAGGTTCTCTTTGAAGGAAATTATTGAGAACAGGCACTTAGGTCTTTTTTGCATAAAAGGTTTTACGGAATGTGGGGAGTTTTTGCGGTCATAACATTAACATTATACTGTGATAAATAGTTTGATTGGCAAGGAGCAATTCTCCTCAGGATCAGAATAGAACCCTCCAATACTGACATTTATTTCTAGGGCTTTTAAGGGGAAGACTTCCATTATCTACACAGTACGTAGAGGAAAGATGGTATATGTGCTCGGTAAAGGTGGTCTGTCAATGTAATTGACGGTTTCTTTTCGAAGGGTGTCAATAACGGCGAATTTTCGTAGCGATTATTCTAGCTATATATATATAAATGAATATGAGTAAGGATTAAAATTTAAACGCCAGTTTCCAACCAGATATAAACTAAACTTGTTTAATTTAAAACTAAACTAGTTTTCTAGTTCATTTGTTTGAAACACAGCTCGGAAAAGTTGGAAAGAATTGAAAGATGCACTACTAAAGGCGCGGTGAAGTGAACGCTAGAATGACTGTAAATGGCGGACGATTATACATAGTCTTTATAGTGCCGCAGATGCTTTTAAGCCTGAGAAGCAAAAATTGATCCAGGTATGCAACCTTATAGTGCCCCAGATGATTTTAAGCCTGAGACGCAAAAATTGATCCAGGTATGCAACCTTATAGTGCCCCAGATGATTTTAAGCCTGAGACGCAAAAATTGATCCAGGTATGCAACCGCCTTAACACGTAGTTTTTTTTGTCGAATGTTGATTTCAGAAGTGCTCAATTAACCGCCAACCTACTATATATAGAAGGCGTGAAAGTTGTGTTCGCGTGGCTGTCGGGTCACCAGCCTGCCCCAAGGCTATCCACTATTTCACACATATTTGGCAACACTGAATTAACCCCCACCCCCATCACCTTGTTCTGCGTACAATGCGTTATAGGCCAATTCACATTGAAGTTAATACACGATCGTTATATTACCTTTGCGATAACTCTATGTCAAAATGTTTTTTTATTTTATAAAATCGTACCTGTGTCCACGCTGGAGTTAAGAAAGGCTCGTTTGCGGGAAGTTGTAATTCAGTACTACCAAATGTGCTGTATCTGGGATTTGAAAAAAAAATGCTATTGTATACATATTTACATTTGAAACCAAACATACAAATGAGCAGCTGTTATAATATATAAAATATTTGCATCTATATGTCAATAATAACCTCATCTCTCACATAAATTGACACCGGTTTGTACCCGAATATTTTCTTTAATTCCAGAGTTTTTGAGTTGATTAGAGTTGAGAGATTTGGGCGGCTCTTAACACCAAGGTCTTGGAGAGTCGTTGAAAGTGAAATGAGGGGAGAATGGATAAGCGCCGGAAACGGGAGAAACGGGAGATCCCCGAGAAAACCCGCTGACCAGCGGCATCGTCCGGCACGATCCCTACTTGCAAAAATCCGGTAATAACCCGGTCGGGGATTGAACCCGGTTCGACTTGGCGGGAGGCGAGAAGTCTAACCGCTCAGTCACCGCGGCCCCTCAGTGATTTTGAATCGTTAGTTTGCCATTCAAATACATACAAACGAAATTGTAACTTCAACATCTGTTGCAGTCTGGCATGAAGTTGGTATGAATAAAAATGAATACAGAAAACAAAAGAAAAGTACCCTTCCTTGAATTTGATTTGCCAAACTGTACGTTATGTTTACGTTATGTTGAAGTTGGGCCAACTTCTCGCGTAGAAAATTTACCTTCACGTCGCTCTTAATTCAATGCGAATGCATTGCTGCGCGATCTATACCTGAACGTAACGACAACGTAAAGTTAACGTAATGCGCTTCAAGTTACCTTCAAAGTGAATCTGCCTTTAAAGGTAGCTCTATATATGTACTGCATATGTAGCGGGAGGACGGGGGTGAATGTGACCGTTCCCAACCCAAATGCCATTCCATGCATTGCTGATGGCCGCCGTGGTCATATAACGTGTGGTAGCATTGAGTAGCACGCTCGTCGTAGCGATGCTCACCGTTGTTGTGTCCACATCCTCCCTTCCGCCTACATCGTTACGCCGCAGAGGCCAATGATATGTATTATAACGTACGCATGCGTCCGTAAAGTACCGCCCACCATCCCCGTCATTCGCCGGTAGAACTTGGTTAGGATAACCCTTTCAGACCCACTTTAATTTGCGGTTCAAGGTGTTGCCAACAAAACATTTTATGATGCGTGCTGTACTTGGGTCGACACAGCACTCATTTTGTTGCCACAACAAGTGAATTGTAGGCTATATGTTCGGCTGCAGTTATATGAACCAGTTATGACCTAGGCCAGCGATAATTTACCCACAGGTAAGATCATAGGTCATTGAGCTTCGCGATGTGCAGTAGAGACCAAACATTACCCACACGTGCGTAATGTACACAACTGCTTACACTGGGTTTGAATGGGACAAGGTTACTTCCACTGCAGGTTGGAAAGATCAACGTTAAAAGTTTTGGCAACCGTACATTTTCGCAACTATGTAAGCGCCAGCGTACCAGTTTTCCTCTATTTTCTACGTTAAAAACAGGATAATTGCGATAACCGTATATCAAATATAAAATAACTTCCTAAGTAAGGAAAATCTTTCTCTTTTTTACAATTCACGTAACTTCAAATTTTAAATAAATTAAATTGAAAGTTACCTTTTGGAATTTTTACCGTTAGAATTTTCCCTATGCCAGATTCTCTGATAAGAAATCTCATTTTGTTCCCAACCCGAGTAGAACTAACCTTAATTAGGACACCTCGATTTTCNGGGGGAGGAGGAGGAGATAATATATATTTTTGGTCTGGTTTAATTTCAAAACACGTTGGCGATTGGAAAATTGTAACTGCCACGACTCTCACGTGCCTGCCCGCGAATCACAGATGTTCACACAAAAAACATGCGGCCGATAGATAACCAAGGGAAAACTGCAGATATGACCGTGGGGTATTGAAGTACAGCGTGCGTGGAACACTTTTCGCTAGCCAGGTTTCCGTAGCAATGCTGCATGCAGTGGCATTGGAACCATTTCTAATGAAGGGGTTGGAAGAGACGTTTTATAGCAGGTTAGTGAGTCAGTGCCAAAAGGCACAAGACTGTGTCTTTCCCTTGTTTGAGGAACAGCTTTATACATTTGAAATCTTTTCTTCAGATGTAGCTCATTCCTTTCAATTTCGTCAGTAGATACGCACAAGTATGTGATACCTGTAATGTTTTCAACACAGAAGTCGTACTGTTCTTTAGGACTTAAAATCTGGTATTTGTATGCCCTCTGCAAACTAGCTTTTGCAGCTTCTATTTTTGTTGTACCTCCTATACCATCACACTAATTCTTTCCATGGGCAGTGGCAAAGAAGTTTCATTCACAATCCAGGCTGAAATCAGACTTGTTATTACAAATGTTAGCAAAATTCTTCGTGTTCTTATACTTGAAACCCCATCACTGAAGTAAATTTATGTTTTCACCTCGGGATTGCATTATTTTATATTTTCTACCATATGCTTTTGAAAAGTATGAGCTGCGACAGTACTATGGTGTAAATAATCACTAATCACACATAAATACCGTGATTTCAATACATAGTTTTCTTTCAAATAGAGGACAAAAGGATGTGTTGCTTGTAATTTATTCCAATGGCATCCCTGAACTTCATTCTGGACCACAAGTGAATAGTTATCAGCAAAACCAGCCAATACTATGCATTCACTGTTGTTCAGGTTCCTTTTCTTCTCTCTCAAAAAAGCATATTGGATTTTAGATATATAATTATGCTTTTTAAGCGCTACAAGTTTCTCAATAAGTGTCTCAATAAAATCCTCAGTCGACTGTCACTGTATCACATCCATTAGGTTCGATCAGTCTATACTAACCCACTGTTTATATTTAATCTCATCTTCCATTTCTTGACTCAGCATTTCTGAAAAGGTTTCCACATGCTACAGTCTGAACACTGACTTATAACTATCCATGTCACATGTCATAAATTCAAGCAAGTCTTTGTAATCAATATTCATATCACTTCCTTGTAACATTAACTTGGCATTTTGATGATATGTGCACACACAAACTGTGTGTGTTCCAGGAGAACCCGCTAATACGCACCATTTAGGCCTTAGTGAAGTAAATTTGGAAAGTCCAACCTTCAAGTTTGTATAAGTGTTTTTAAAATGAACGTAAAGCTCTTGTGAGGTACACAAAATTAGACGCTTTTATTTTCACTGAAATACAATCCTTATTGCCTGGCAGCATCCCACTGGTTTCATCTTGCTGGTAAAATTCTTCAACATAGGTAATCACTTCCTTGTCCAATTGTTTCCCACTTTTTTTCCTTACCCAGGGTTGGAAGAATACCTTGCTGTTTCACAAGTTCTTTTGTAACTCTTACCATGTACTCAGATACATTTAACTCAGTTGCTATCTTTGATCTAGACCAATTTTGTGGCATCAGGCTTGTAGTTTGTTTGCATCTTATCTTCAATTTTTCAATTAACTCTGAATATTCATTGCTGGTTGATGAGTTTGAATTTACACTCGTAGTTGCTTCACCATCCAGTAAACTTTCAGAAAATGAATAGCCTAGCTTTCTTTTCACAGCAGCGGACATTCTTCTGGTTTTGCTCAGTAATGCTGCCGATTTCTTTTATATATATATATATATATATATATATTTTTTTTAGAGGCTGGTGACATATCCAAAATGGAGCAGACAGCAACTAACTTGTTTAAACTTTCTTCTGGTGGGACAAACAAATCATCATTTCAGTCAGCTTTATTGCAGTCTTTGTTTTTAACAGAAAATATTCTTTTATAACGTGTTGGGCACAATGATTTTCCTGGTATAAGAGTGTCTTCAATATATTTTTATTTTGCCAAGTGTGGTAATTTGATTTAAAAACGCCCTTTATAACCTTTTTTCTTAAGCTTACTATGATAGTCCAGAGGATCACAACAAACCTTTCCAAAAAGATGATTGTAATTAGTTAGGTCCTTTTTTCATGATATTTACATACAGTTCGTATATCATTCTTACCCGATCCTAGCTTCAATAACTTCTGCTCATCTAAACTGAGCAGGTTTATCGTGATGACTTCTTTACCAACTTTTCCATAACTTTCCTTGTGTCAGTTCTCTTGAATAAATAATCCAACACAGCAATCCATTTTTTTATAACGGTAGTGTCACATTAATGCACAAAACACTCAGCAATGTCACAGAACACATCTACTCATCACCAAAACTACAGACAGACTGAGGACAATGCTCTGTCGTGATATTTTATCACACCGCTGTGCCTATAGTTCAGTTATTCTCATCCTGCAGTCAGCTGAAGACTGCCGAGTAAGCAACTCCTTATCATGAATCATTTACAAAAGTTTCAAGTGACTGCTGATATAGGAATGCTTTTTTTTTTCCTGCTTGCTATGAAATATAAAGATAATGAGTGAGCAAAAGGAAATAAAAGATTACAAACTACTCACNATAGTTCAGTTATTCTCATCCTGCAGTCAGCTGAAGACTGCCGAGTAAGCAACTCCTTATCATGAATCATTTACAAAAGTTTCAAGTGACTGCTGATATAGGAATGCTTTTTTTTTTTCCTGCTTGCTATGAAATATAAAGATAATGAGTGAGCAAAAGGAAATAAAAGATTACAAACTACTCACTTCACTACACCCACACTTCTCCATCTCGCTTGTTAAGCCAACTTACTCATAGTATACCTACAGAAAATGAAAGTATAGGTCATCCACAGATGAGCTTCTTGTAAAAAGTAACTAGGTAATTGTAAATTTATTATTGCCTAACAATTAAATTTAAGATTTTACTAACAGTCGTGCACCTTATTACATCTATGCATTTCCCTGAAATGATTGGTTCGGCAAAGACATGTGGTAGTAAGTGTTCTGAACTTCAAGCTTGGGAATGTATTGTCACTGAGGATATGATCAGTGCGATTGTTATCTGTACAAATTAAAAGTTAGAGGAAATCGGAACAAAATATAATGAGCCTGAAAAAATTGGGCTCAGAAGCACAGCTGTAGTTGAAATCAGAGCTCTTGTTGGTTTGCTATTCTATTCAGGTATTTTCAAGTCAAACCATGGCACAGGCCGGGATATATTTAGAGCAGCGATTTCTCTAAAGCGCATTGTGACTTTACTGTCATGCCTAAGATTTGATCATAAGAATGAAAGACCAATGAGAACTGCTGATTGTAAAGCAGCTGCAATTTCCTGGCTTTTCAATAGGCTTGTTGAGAACTCTCAGATGAATTATTCCCCAACTTGAATTCACCTGTGTCGATGAAATGCTTGTTCCCTTTCGGAGTAGGTGTAAATTAAAATTATACATGCCCAAAAAGCCTACGGTATATGACTTGGAAGTAATGGTACTAGCTGATGCAAAAATGCACTACTTTTTCAATGGCTACGTTTACAGAGGAAAGAATCCACATGGTGCTGGACCAACTGCCGAAGAAAGAAAAACATTATTCCCCACCCACGCTGTTATCAGATTTACCGAACCAATTGAAAACACACAGGAATGTAATGGCAGACAACTGGTTTTCGTCGGTCGAGTTAGTGAGAGAACTGGGTAAAAGTAGCCTTATTTACGTAGGGACTGTTCGGAAAAACAAAGCCGAAGTTCCACCAGAATTTTTACCATCAAAAAGAGAGTGGTCGAATCCTGTCAGTACGGTTTCACAAGTGACATGACATTGGTCTCTTTTGTGCCTNTACCATCAAAAAGAGAGTGGTCGAATCCTGTCAGTACGGTTTCACAAGTGACATGACATTGGTCTCTTTTGTGCCTGAAGAAAGTAAAGCAATGGTTCTGGTGTCCTCAATGCACCATAGCTTACAAGAAGATAACGATACCCAAAAACCGGAAATCATTGTTTTCTACAATTCCACAAACGGATGAGTAGATGTACTGGACCAAAAAGTCCATTGTTCAGCACAAACATGCGAACAAAGAGATTGCCTACTGCTATTTTCTATGCGATCCTGAATATTTCTTCAGTAAATGCATTTCGAGACAATGAACAGCTGCCACGTCTACTATTTATGAAGCGTCTTAGTCGTGGGCTAGTAGAACCGCTACAGAGGAGACTATACAACCAACACCTTCCACGAGAAATGAGGAAGACANACCATCAAAAAGAGAGTGGTCGAATCCTGTCAGTACGGTTTCACAAGTGACATGACATTGGTCTCTTTTGTGCCTAAAGAAAGTAAAGCAATGGTCCTGGTGTCCTCAATGCACCATAGCTTACAAGAAGATAACGATACCCAAAAACCGGAAATCATTGTTTTCTACAATTCCACAAAGGGATGAGTAGATGTACTGGACCAAAAAGTCCATTGTTCAGCACAAACACGCGAACAAAGAGATTGCCTACTGCTATTTTCTATGCGATCCTGAATATTTCTTCAGTAAATGCATTTCGAGACAATGAACAGCTGCCACGTCTACTATTTATGAAGAATCTTAGTCGTGGGCTAGTAGAACCGCTACAGAGGAGACTATACAACCAACACCTTCCACGAGAAATGAGGAAGACAATTGGTAGCATTCTTGCTGAAATTTTTCCGAGGAAAGAAATGACAGTTGGAGAGAAAATGACAGGAAAATAAAATTTTTCTGTGAAATATGTCTACAGTCATACTGTTTGGAGGGCAGAGCCAACATTTGTAAGTAATGTGGAAGTGAAGTGGGAAAAAGAAAATGTGATGGTCGCAATGTTGAAGTGAAATCTGAAAAACTAGGATTCAGGCAGGAACATCACTTATCAAACTGGGACAGAAAGTTTTCTTTGAAATATATTTTCAAATAGCATGGAGATGCCACACTCATACAACAAAGCAAAAACAATACAATATTCTTCGCAATACCAAATATTACGTTCAATAACTCTAAAATTAACAAGATTTAACAGGTATACATTGACAACATAAATATTATTTACAAACTATTTATTGCCGAAGGGATTATGTAAAAAAACATTATTGTGTACTCATAATATCGTTGTGAACATTAACAACACTCTTCATCCACAAAAGCTTAGCCATAGTCATGATGTTCACTGATGTTCTTACTCATGATCGCTGCCATCATCACACGCATCAACACCACTCCCACCATCTTCGGATGATTTTAGGCATTCATAAAACATTGTGTTTTCCTTAGGCATGTACTTCAAGAGTTTCTTGATATCATTCAGTTTGGCAGACCTAGCAAGTAGAGCAGCAACGTACATGCCGTTTTGTGGAAGTAATATTCTGTCATTGTTTGGTTTCTCGATCATAGAGGAAATATACAACAAACCACTCATTGTAGACAACACCCTGAAATTATTGATATGACATTTACTGTACTTCGTGATTTTGTATTTTGAAATGCAGAACTTTTCCTTTTTTTTTTTTTTTTCTGCAAGATAACCTAAAATACCTGCCCAGTCCAGTCTTAAATTCATAACCATATCGCCTTTTACTGGCACAACATCAAACCTTGCTTTTACTAAATCTATCCAAGCACTGGGTGTTGTCACTTGTTCTGTTGATCGTTAAATTTTTTTCATTAACAGAGAAATCAGTATCGCACGGCAGAAAACTATGGCCCGGATAGGGAAATAGTGACTTATACTCTCATATTGCCCTATTTTAACCAAAGTATACAGAAACTGTCACATAGTTCTGTTCCTGTTTTGGCCTGCACATGCATCTGTGAAGATGTTGATATGTTTTACACTCTATGGTAACTTTGTACGAAGGTAATGTTGAAGGCAAGAAATTTCGCTTCATTTTCAGGCCACATTTACATACTGGCAACACCTGTTGCGAGGTTATGAAATCTTAGGTAATGTACCCATAACTCTCGGGCATAAAATACATAATTTACTGCTAAATATGTCACAGGAATATTTTGTTTGAAATCAAATGCTTTCGTGGGATCTGTTTTAGCGGCTTCTGCACAAACACGTTTTTCTTTGTAAAACCACTTAGCCTTGTGTTTGTGCACCTCTAGTTGTACTTTGAGGCTCTTCCTATTTTTTTAAATTTTTTTCTCCTGTTATTTTAACTTCATATTCTCCACACATTGCACAAACATCAATTTTTGGTCTACCGAACCCATAATTAAACTTTTTCTTTAATAAGTTATAATAAAACTTGTACTTTACATCTGCGTTGAGCTTTTCTATATTTTGTTTTTTCTATTGTACAAGCAAATAATTTTCAGCGTCATGTATTTGCAAAAAAACCTATAAATTTTCATTATACTAAGTTCAGAACTAAGATATCTCTTTGAACATTTATTTCGGCCATAATGTGTTACCTTGTATGGAAACTATCTTATGTGAGAATCAATCTTTTTTACAAGGTCTTCACTAACAGTAATAGGTTTTACCTCTGTTTTCTGTTGGTGAAATATTGTTAAGGGAGAACTTCGCTAATCTCCTGACTCCAACAACCCAATCCCATGAAAAGCAGCGAAAACATTTGTGACAAATTACAACTTCAGTCTTTTTCAATGGATCTTTCAGTCGATATGTGTAACTAGAACATTTCAACTGACAGTTTTTAGCATCTTTTGGACGACGTCGTTGCACCGAAGTAGGTAGAATAAGCGTCGCTAAATATGTATCCTGGATTTATTTGCTTGCCATTTATTTGAAGGTTTGCAATATAACCTCCCTGCTATCATTTCCCCACAAACTGGAAACATTTATTACAGCATCTACAACATACAAAAATCAACACAATTTACACATATCTCACTGTTAGCCTTTATTTAATATTAGTCACTATTTCATAGTACAGTGTAAACTAATTTACACTCACCTGCAGTCCTCGCCGTTTTTTCTTGCCTTCACGTCGTTTCTGGAATGACCTATATGCTCTACTCCTTTTCGTTTCTTATGGACGTTCTTTTTCCACGACTACTCATTTATCTTTCTTTTCCCGTGGACATAGCATTTTGATTCATCCGAATTTGACGACATGTTTGCTGATATTGACGAGCTATCAGCTGTTTAACTAAGCAATTGTACCAACCTCCAGAATCAAAACATGAACATTAATACAAAAGTACACGTGTAATGTATATGCTACCGCTTATTGCTAGAGCTGTAATACCTGAAGGTGCTGCTTTCGGTATGTGGCACGTGACTCACTACCATGCTAACTCCATCTATACCCTGACAACCAAACCATGCTAGTACTATAAAATAGAGATGTCGGGCATAATGTATTTTAAATGATACAGAGGGCTCGGGGTACAGGCGCCAGGTTCCGTTCATGCTCTGTCATTCCGGTCACCCAACCGCCATATTGTATCCAGGTGACCTTTTACCTTGACCCTGTACCTGTGACGTTGAACATAAAAAAAACAGAATAATTATAAAATCCCAAAAATATTGATAAAAAAATAAATTTAAAAAAATGATTTAAAGATGTACATGTAGGGGGTCCGGGGTTCGATGACAGGTGGATCGACTAAGCACCCGACACGATCGGCCCTCGCCAGGTCGGCCAGTGTCCATATCGTCAGCCATGTTACATGTTGACCTTGAACTTCAACCTTGACCTCGGATGACCGTAAAGCCAAACATTTCTAAAAAAAAATAAAAAAAAATGGAAAAAAGTTTAAAAATTTAGAAAAAAAATTATATCGATGACTCCGACCACCATGTTAGATGACAGTGACCATGACGCCCAATAACCTTGAAAACAAACACTCAAGGAAAAATGGTAATAAATCGAATAAATTCATAAAGGTCGGTTAGCATATTACGTTACTGACTANACAAACACTCAAGGAAAAATGGTAATAAATCGAATAAATTCATAAAGGTCGGTTAGCATATTACGTTACTGACTACGAACCCCATGTTGGATATCGATGACTTTGACCTTAACCTTGACCTCGTGACCATGCCATTGGATGACCTTGAATAAAAAACTCGGAAAAATTGTTTTAAAAATTCCCATAATTGATGACGATTGGTGAGAGAACGCGCGTAGCTCGTCCCGGCCTCCAGCGTGGCGCCGTACGATTGAGCAACAGCGCTCCTGTGCCACGCCTCTTCATGTGATCACGTTCCTCGGAATAGAACGTTTGCAATGCATGTCGCTAGAACAACCCACGGACTGAAGATGAGGTAGCTAGATCTCGCTGGCTGCGCGCACCCAGTCTCCGTGTCCCAACATTCAACTGCTTTTCTGTCAACACGACTAGCAAAAAACGGCGTGGATTTGAGGTTAGAACACTCTTTAGTAAACAAGTGCTTTGAGATGTATGTATACTTCCTCTGACCAATTTGTAATGCAGTTTGATTAAATTCAAATTCTTAAAAGTACTCTATTGATATAAAATTGCTTGTATTTTGAAAATCGAGATATAAACAAACGTGTTCAACACTGTCGACCATGTGACTTTGACAGTCGTGTTCCTTTGGCGTAGGTCAGTGTTGCGTACATGCGCAGATGACGTATCAGCGGTCTCCCCCGTCTTTAGTCTATGGAACAACTACGCCGACAGATACTCAAGCTGTGTTTCAGTTGACATTTTTTAACAACGAGATGGTCACGTGACCTATTTTGTTTCCAAAATCAATGACGTATTTTTGTAATTAACTTTTGCGTTTTGTCAACTTCGAAGCTTACAAATTACCAAATAAACACCTCACAAAAAGTTTGGAATATACGTAAAAAAGCAAAAAAGTATGGAACATACATTAAAAAAAACATAGCAATTAGACGTTGCCAACGGTGTCGATACAAAACGTGAAATTTAAAGTGTTTCTGTCTAAAAACGTTTTTCCAATACCACAGACAAATAAACACTAAATAACAACAAAATTAATGTAACGGTGTCTGTGACTAGGGAGGGTGTCTTTCTTCCCACTGCAGCTTAGTACCGTGTATGGCCTCCGAGTGCATTGTGCAGGTCCCTTACATGTCGTAGCATGCTTGTAGTCAATGTGTTGATGTCATCTTCCGGAAGAAGGTCCCATTCCATCTGGGCAGCTCTTGTGAGATCTGGAAGTGTTTCTGGAGGTTGTGGACTATTATAAACTGCTGTTTTCATCTTATCCCAGGCATGTTCAATGCGTTAGAGCGCTCTCTGTTGATCACAAAAGAACTAAACAACTCCTACCACCCACACTGCCTTATCGCACAATATTCCAAACTTTTTGTGAGGTGTATACGTAGGTATTACGAAATCGTAGCCATGTTGGTTTTTCCTACTTTAAATGTTAAATACGTAGGTCATACAAGTGACGTGAAGTAATAAATGAATCGGANGCCATGTTGGTTTTTCCTACTTTAAATGTTAAATACGTAGGTCATACAAGTGACGTGAAGTAATAAATGAATCGGAATCACATTTCAAATCGCGACGTTAGCGTCGTCGCGTTAAGTTTATTAGCGCCAACTACTTCTGCGGTGTGTACTCTTTGCTCGGCTCGGGTCCCCTCCTTTCTCCTGAACTCCCCCTCTACCTTCACCTCNCTACTTCTGCGGTGTGTACTCTTTGCTCGGCTCGGGTCCCCTCCTTTCTCCTGAACTCCCCCTCTACCTTCACCTCTTTTCCCCTTCGTGCGTCATACATTTTGATTGGCCGTGGTAGTTTATTTATGGCTTGGCACGCTTCGGCTCTGCCTGCTTTTTCTTAACGCCTGCTACCTTACCCCGCCTTACTGCTACTTAATGTCCGCTCTGCACCGTATGGCGTAGCCGCACGCTTCCTCGTCCAGCTGAGGTCAACACCGCGACGATGCTATTGAGCTGACAGTTCTACTAGTCCCGCTGAGAGCGATGGGGAACATAAATCTGCGAGTCGTGGAAAACGTAAAAGTTTGCGGTAGGGATTTCAATTGTTATGTAATTTGTGTGACGTGGATGTGTAGTACTTTGGGCGTGCAGTAGTGCCGTCCCATTTCTAAATTTTGGTTTTTGGCCACCCTTCCAAATTCTGTTTTGGCTTTAACGATTGTGTCGCGTTACCGTGTGTCCTTTTCTAACGTGTCGTGATCGTTCTTTCTCCGCCGCCCAAGTACATTTAAAAGTTTGTTGTTCTCGCCGTTTCCACGACTGCGTCGTTTTAGGGCGTAATTATTTCAAACTGTTGTGATCTTGTTTATTGTGATAATTTTTTTTATAGGTCGAAGCTTTGACGGGTCCAACACGACCGCCTCCCACCGTAATTGTTTTAAATAGCTTCATTAATTGTGTTTTATGGAAACGGAGGCTCTGGTGGGCGAACCTTTGCTGCCCTCCGTTCTGTGGTTTTTCATATAGTCAAAAGGGCGCTAAGCGATATACTAGAGTCAAGAAAGAATGCACCATTTTAAAGCTGTTCTGGTAAAGCGAAGTCCTGGATAATTGTAATTTAACTTCTTGTTGAAATGGAGCCAAGGTGTACTATATATATTGCAAGTGTTTGTTCCTTTGGTGCTTCCAGCCAGATGCGTGTTTTATTATATTCATACCNAGGTGTACTATATATATTGCAAGTGTTTGTTCCTTTGGTGCTTCCAGCCAGATGCGTGTTTTATTATATTCATACTCTTGCTTATTAAGATGTGACTTATTGTGCTCAATACTCAAATAACGGCTGTAAATTTACTTGTTTTTTATGATTGCTAGTTATTCAGAAAATTTTGTATTTATTTGTAATAAAAAGTGTTTAAACCTTGTTCACTGTCTTCTAGTTATTTGTGAAATGTCACAAAATAACTAATTAATTATTCAAGTAATTTGCAGAAATGTTTATGAAGTTTTTTTTTTTCATTATCTAGTTATTATTTGCTAACAATTTAACGACTTTAATTTTTTAATGTGATGATGTTATATGTTAAACAGTGCTTCAAACACGGTATTATGCGAAGTTGTCGTCCATTTAAAGAACTCCCCGTGTTTTTAGTTTTAATTTCACATTTAATATCCGGTGTCAGCCAAGTCGTGTCGTAAAACAGATGCCAGCATTACATGCTTCACAGCTTTTATCGTAGTGTTCCAATTAGAATCTTACAAAATTTAAAATACAAACTACAAAAAACTAAGAGCAAACTACTTGGAGCACGGCCTCAATTCAAGGCTAACCTGTTTTATTTATNAGGTGTAGTTTATATATTGCAAGTGTTTGTTCCTTTGGTGCTTCCAGCCAGATGCGTGTTTTATTATATTCATACCCTTGCTTATTAAGAGGTGATTTATTGTGCTCAATACTCAATCAACGGCTGTAAATTTACTTGTTTTTTTATGATTGCTAGCCATTCAGAAAATATTGTATTTATTTGTAATAAAAAGTGTTTAAACCTTGTTCAGTGTCTTCCTAGTTTTTGTGAAATGTCACAAAATAACTAATTAATTATTTAAGTAATTTGCAGAAATGTTTATGAAGTATGTATTTTTTTAATTATCTAATTATTATTTGCTAACAATTTAAAGACTTTAATTTTTTAATGTGATGATGTTATATGTTAAACAGTGTTCCAAACACGGTATTATGCGAAGTTGTCATCCATTTAAACAACTCCCGTGTTTTTAGTTTTAATTTCACATTTAATATCCGGTGTCAGCCAAGTCGTGTCGTAAAACAGATGCCAGCATTACATGCTTCACAGCTTCTGTCGTGGTGTTCCAATCAGAATCTTACAAAATTTGAAATACAAACTACAAAAAACTAAGAGCAAACTACTTGGAGCACGGCCTCAATTCAAGGCTAACCTGTTTTATTTATCATCTCGGATTTTTTTAAATCGTATTTTCTTCAGATTTTTTTTTTTACGGGTGGATGTTATTTATTGTGGTTTTACACATTATTTCAAACATTTTTTCTAATATAAGTTATTACTCTCTTAGTGCCAAAATATTTTAGCCGCGTCTTTGAAACACTCTTTGTGCTCCTAAGACGAGCAGCAAAAGAAAAGTCTGCGGCTGCATACGTGGATAAATTAAAAACTGTTTGGACGAAGTGATTATCATTTTCGTTTCTCATACTATATACGACTCCCGGAAAAGTTGTGTGTTTGGGCAGTCTATTATTTGACAACTCTTTTGGAAGCATTTTTATTTGCTGAGCCGCGGACAGTGATTTGTATATTATTATTTTGTGATGATATAATTTCTACTTCAGCTGATTTATTTTCAAGTGAGTACACGCTTAGATTAAAAGCTGTAAGGGTTTGATTTCGGTGGAACGGTTCTGCTCTTGAGGTGTGAAAGTTATTTTGAAGCATGATTCAGAAGAATGACGTCGCCTTATCCACGACTTCTGTCTCAGATTCTTTCAGTGGGACACTCATAGAACAGAGCGTACAGTAATTTTGCTACAATTTGTGGTGGGGGAAAGTGCCTTGAATTTGCAGTAGCTTGGAAATTGCTTACATGAGCAGCGATCTATTGAATGAGTGAAGAGATTTGGGCGGCACCTAACAGCGAGGTCTTGAGAGCCGACGAGGGTGATATCGGTGAGCATGGAGCAGCGCCGGAATGAAAGGGTGGGAGAAACGGGAGCTTCCCGATAAAACCCGCCGACCAACGGCATCGTCCGACACGGATTTATTGAAGAATTTTATTTAAAGTTAAGTGCGTCTTTATGGTGAGGTAAATTAAACGACGCACGCAACATGACTCAAAATTTAATCATATAGTTCGGTGCCCTGCATTATAAAAAGTTGTCAGTTTTTTCTAGCAAAACAAGGTGACGTATAGAACAAATACACTACCGCGCGCTACTTATTCCGCTAACTCCAGCTGCACACACCAGCAAAATGGCGTCACTAGCCGACAACATGTCGGAACGCCGTTGGCCAATCAGCGCCTGGTAACTTAACTTGCCAGACAGGAGCCCAGCCAGTATGGTACATTTAGCACCACGTGGTAGCCAATCACACCCAAGGTCCGCTCCCAGACCCTCGCACAACCAATCAGAGAATGGCTACGCCGACTTCAAAGGAACCGCCACCCCATTTCGCCTCTGTGTATTTATTGACTCTGTGCTCGTGCTTGGACGACGATGGCGATGACCTTACAAGCCTACGTGGGTCCGTTGACCCCGCGACCCCGTGATTATAACGGGACGCGCACGGACGTGGGGATTACTAGCTTGATTCGACGTTTGGACCTGGCTTTCTTCTGTCAAGCCCACTCACTCGTCCATCTCAGCAACGCGATACCGAATGTGCTGGCGTGGCACATTACGGCAGATCCCGTCCGCCCACCTTGTAAACGCGATACCGGCACTCAGCTTCGTAAGCAGGATTTTCTCTTTGTTTCTTGAAGGTGCGGCGAAACCGTACAGCTAATTACTTTAGCCGTAGACAATTTTAATAAACTAATCTGGGACATACATTCCATACTCGCGGTTTTGGTTGCCGAAGGTGCTCGCAAATTTTGTGGAAATGCCAGTGTCTCTGGGGCGCCCAAGACAGAACATTTTGAAGCACGTGCTATTTTCGTGGAGTAAATAAAGACGCGTCCACAGCCATCCCTGTACGACTACGAATAAGCGTTTTATACCACAGTCGCAAACAGAAAATAAAATGATGGATGATTCTTTGTCCTCTTTTTGTTTGCGGTATCATTATACGATTCTTGTGCATATTGTACCGACTACTGTACTTACATATATGTCACGTAAGATATTTAATTGCCTTCAAGTATGTCTGCCTAAAACCACGTTATTGTAAAACGTGCCAAACGAATTTGACATGCCAGACTTGCCCAAAAATGCACCACGACTTACCATAAATATTATAATATTCACACACAAACACACACACACGCACGCATATGTGGTTTCGATTGTACTCTACGCCCAACTTCAAAATAAATGAAACCATAAGAGAATTTCGCCGCGTTTCTGGAACTAGTTTCCTGACTCGTTACAAGATATCTCTGTGATCGCTTTCCTCAGCTCGTGGCGGGCCCGCCCGCGGTGGTGTAGTGGTTAGACTACTCGCCTCCCATCCAGGCGAACCGGGTTCGATTCCCAGTGGGGCTGCTCCCGGATTTTCGCAAGTGGGAATCGTGCCGGACGATGCCGCTTGTCGGCGGGCTTTCTCGGGATCTCCCGCTTCCCCAGCATTCGCATTCCGGCGACCCCGATGTTAAGAGCCGCCCGAATCTCTCCATTCACTCAGCTCGTGGCGCTGTCGTACAACGAGCCAAATAAGTTAGTTATGCATCGCGCTCTATCTCTCTCAAACCCCGGCCACACTGTCAAATTTTCTCGTTCAAATATATTTGACAATAAATCCAAACAAAGTAGGAGAAATAATCTGGAAAGTTCGAAATTCTGTCACACTGTCATTATTCTTTATTTGACGAACCTAGTCTGATTTATATTTCAACGTAATTTTCAAAGCGAAGTGTTGCGGCTGTGATACCACGCACTCAGTCACAGGAAATAATATTGAGATTTTTGTGATTTCACTTCTAAATTTAATTTAATTGTATTTATCATAGCTGTTTATTGCCCGTTAAAAATTATTACCATTGATTTTATAAAAATATTAAAGCTTATTGTGCATTTCCAACAGCATTTATACCTGCCGAAATTATATAAATTTCTTTCGCCATGACCTTAATTTGTTTGTAGTTACTGACCGCCATTTTGAAGTTTTGTAGGGTCGGGAATGACCGTTTTCGATGTACATGATTCTGACTGGCTGATATCGAAGCAATATAAAAAATACATTTGTAACTGATCTAATATACGGAATTTTTTTTTGTACGCTTGAGCCATCCAACTTTTTGAGACGAATATGTCAGCATTCGTGACGTTTCTGTCACGCCACAGCCTTTCAACTTGTTTGACAAACTTTGGTTGAAGCATTATGGCGGAAAAATTTGACCGCGTGAAACACGCGCGCTAATGAGATGTACAATCACTGGGAGGGAAGGGGCAGGGAAATAAGCGATGGTTACTTGGCTTGCATAAATATGGCGTCTCGTTCAAAGGGAAGTAAGTGATTACAGTGCCGCTTAGCGTTCGACCAGGAAACTAGTTCCAAAACGTGGAAATATCTATTGAAAATAACTAGATATAAATGTTACGCATTAATTGTAGTATTTCCTGGCTGGACATCCGTATAGACTTCTAAAGAGACAAAAACCCCATGATTAATCAGAACGTTGGTCATAATGTTGATGGTATCATATTTCATTTCAATTAATTATATGCCAGTATAAAATTCGCGAGTAACTCCTAGATTACGTAGAAAAAATTTTAACACAACAAAAGATCCTAGGTTATGTTATTGGGAGTTACTTCTGGTAACATTTGAGGCAAACTACGGTGGCACAATGTTTGGATGTGCCCAACTACGCCACCAAGTGACCAGTCGTAGCAGCAACCACAAGTATACTGCAGACTGAAATCATGTCAAAGAACCGTTTTAGCTATTTGAAAACCAAAACACTGTCATTTACTCATCATTTACGCTCCACGAAAATAATCACAGTCGCTACATTCTAACTGTATTAGTACGCTGGTAAATTATTGGCGATCGGGCGTGCCATGGGGCAACGTTGGGACTCACCCCAACGGCAGATCCTTCCACCACTAGGACACAAAGAGATTACTTTCTGTTTCCTGGACACTTAAAAACAGGTACCGCGATTGGCCTTGCTAAAATGAGTGTGCCGTGTGGCTAATATTTTGCTGTTGTTAACACCAGATAAATTAATGTTGCTGTATTTGATACAGAGTTGTTTCTAAAATATTTATTTTTATAATAGGGTAACTTCTTTTTTCATCCAAAATTGGTTTAACTGCGGTTATTGCTCTCTTAAAAAAAATTCCATATCTTCCTTGATTTTCAAGCGTAATCACTGTAAGCAAAAACGAGTCAGCCGAAACGTTCCAGAGATAGAAAAAAAAAAAATGGAATTCACTCCACGCAGAATAAAGTCAGCACATCCTCTTCACGACGACGTAATAGAATATTCAAATTCAGGGCTTCTGATTGGCTACAAACACAAGCAAAAGTTTAACTATGCTGTGATATTAATCAATATCCTCGACTGCAGCTTGACAGACTCCATTCCATGCGTAAGGTATGTAATACAGCCGTTACAGCCATACTTTTATATTTTAACGAGTCGCTCTTAGGCATTTCGGACATTCCGCGCCCAGTCGGCGGGGGAGAGGGATCACGCCCTCTCAACGCAGACATGACCAGCGCTCACCCAAGTTGACCAAATCTGAAGCTCCGTTCTGATTCATAAGCTCACCCGAGCATGTCCTACCACAAGGCCTGAGATCCTAGTACTCAGTTTACCAAGCGTGTGGTGTAGCCGGAGCACTATCCGAACCCTTAACGTCATCACAGGACCCCACCGGAGCAGGTGCCTGCTCACCGCCCGGCTCTTCAGCAAGAGGAGGGATCTCTCCAAGCCTTCTCCAAGCATCCGGAGTTAACCACTGCCAGTANTCTCAACGCAGACATGACCAGCGCTCACCCAAGTTGACCAAATCTGAAGCCCCGTTCTGATTCATAAGCTCACCCGAGCATGTCCTACCACAAGGCCTGAGATCCTAGTACTCAGTTTACCAAGCGTGTGGTCTAGCCGGAGCACTATCCGAACCCTTAACGTCATCACAGGACGCCACCGGAGCAGGTGCCTGCTCACCGCCCGGCTCTTCAGCAAGAGGGGGGATCTCTCCAAGCCTTCTCCAAGCATCCGGAGTTAACCACTGCCAGCACGAGTCCAACCTCTAGTGATCGGTACATCATGTTTTCCGGAACATGTCCGGCTCTCCGCACCTCCTCCCCTCCTGTAACTGATCCGCCAAGGTATCACAGGAGACAACTTTCAGAGCCTAATTTCTTATGGACAGTCTGGTATTACTACCTTGAGCCTCTAGGAAAACATGCCCCTCCACTTGATTGTCACAACAGTCAAGCTTCATAGGTCTGAACGACTTCCACTCTGAGTGGAAGACTGTTAACCTTACAGTGATATCAGTCTCATTCGTTACCATGTCCCGTCAGTTGCGAGTGATTCACCGAACAGAGCCTTGGAGCTACATACATGTACTCACTACGTGGCCACATACGTAAACCGGCTGACTCCCTAGGATTGCTCCTAAGTGGCAGCTTACAGAGTTTAACCCGATCAGCCCGTGCTCCCACTTATTTTCCATGGCACTTTCGGGTTTACCATGCTCGACCGCCACGCCAAACTACCCCCGGGAGGGAGGTGCAGTCTAACTTGTCCATACTACTACGCTGTGTGAGAAAAACGCTTGTGTCAGTCGGGGCCGAGGTGGTGTAGTGGCAAGACTACTCGCCTCCCACCTACGTGAACCAGGTTTGATTCCCGGATTTTCGCATGTGGGAATCGTGCTGGACGATACCGCTGGTCCGCGGAATTTCTCGGGGATCTCCCGTTTTCCCCCGCATCTTCATTCCGCTGCTGCTCCATACTCACCTCGCTTCACCCTCATTGGCTCTCAAGACTTCGATGTTAAGAACTACCCAAATCTCTTCACTTACTCACTCACGCTTATGTCAGTTGTAGGCATGAATATTTTCTTTGCCCCCCCCTCCTTCTTGTAAACCGAGTGTGGTGGCGCAGTGGTTAAACCTTGGATTCGCATTCAATAGGACCTGCGTTTAAATCCGAATGTGGCCATCCTGATTTCGGTTTTCCATGGTTTCCCGAAATCACTCCAGGTGAATGCTGCGATGGTTCCTTACTTTAGGCCGTGGCCCATTCCTACCCGTCCCTACTTATCTGAGCAACTTGCTCCTTCTCTAATGGCCTCGCTGTCGACGAAACGTTAAGCTCTACTTACATACCTACCTTTTCCATGCTCTTCGCAGTTACAAGTATCCAGCTCTTTGCCTTTGTTTTCTATACATGCGATGTTTATTTCAAATATACACTGAAGAGCCAAAAAAACTGGTATAGGCGTGCGTATGCAAATAACAGAGGTATGGAACCAATCAGAGTAACGCGATGCGGTCGGCAGCTAGATCGGTTACTGCTGCTACAATGGCAGGTTATCAAGATTTAAGTGAGTTTGAACNTATTAAGATGTGTTATGTAACACCTGCTTGTACCGGGTGTACGGTTGCGTCAATTACAAGTGGACGCACGTAAGTAACATTCGGCTGCAGATGTTCTAAATCTGATTGAATGTGGCCTGTAGCTAGCAGACGAGTTGAACATAAGTGGGAGATAAATTTATTCTGGCAAACGGTGCTCTGCGATGAAGCTGCACGTGATGGAGGCTCGTATCTGATGCAGACTGAAGTCACACGGTGTAAAAGAGGCGGGGAAAGAGGAATTTGATGCGCCGCATTGGAGTTACGGATATCCCAGAATAGCCGGCAGCCTTGTTGAACCCGCGAATTCCGGTGTTCGGATTTTCCTCAGTTTCGATCTCGCTCAACGGCGTTCACAGTGTATTGTCAGTGACGGATAGGCCTATTGTCCTGTTGCAACACTGTTAAAAAAAGGTCCTTGCATTGACGGACATTTTGTAACTAAACGTTCTGGAAATACAACTTTTTACCAGGGTAGTTAAAAAACAAATATTTACAGCCACCCTTTTTTTTAACTTTTATCCTATTTTATGTATTCAAAGGGAGAAAAAATAGTGAAACTGGTTTATAATGGCAGTTAAATGCCTTCTTGCGCAGTTTCCGTAAGGGAAAGAAGAAAAGTATACAAATTGGCATCTGTAGTCTAATCCTTGGCTTATATCGTGTGTAATAATATCCTACAGTTCGGATCTAATTTGTGAGAAATTCGGCTTCCCGGGCACGCATGTCGCTATATTAGAAGGGTTCGTCGGAGTGCTTCCTTGTCTCCAGACGTTACCTAGAGACATTTGAATTTTTTTACTAAGTATTCCCCCGTAGTCACAAAAAACGGAAACTTTCACTAAGTATACAAAATACGGAACCTCGCCGCAATCCCTGTAGTTCCAGAGTCGAGTGGAGAGTGGAGAGATTTGAGCGGCTCCTAACTTCGAGGTTTCTTAGTGTCGATGAGGGTGAAGCGAGTCGAGTATGGAGCAAAGGCCGGAATCCGGGGGGTCAAGTATGCTCTAAGCTCACTTATAAGCTTATTTGGCTGTAATTTACGAACCATTTAAGGTGCAACAACCAAATTCATAACATAGGTATCACCCCCGACAGCGAAAAGGACCGCAGGGAATTGACGTAAGATATGCCACTTTTTCTAAATAAGGGCGAAGTCATTGAGGAGTGGGCATAACGTATAGCCCACAAACGCCATTGGAATATGGTTGGTTCATGAAACATTTAGGTAGGCTACTTTGTTCAGAATTAACACTTCCTCCTTGATAAGAGCTACCTTTTTAAGTATTCCCGTTCTCCGTCTCTACGAGGAGAAACGTCCAGTTGTATTGATATTTTAAAAGAAGCGTCCGATCCCTGGGCATAGAGTCCAGCTTTTTCCCGTGCTATTTATTACACTTGTGGTAATGGATTTAAGAAAATCCTGTAGGAATACGCATGTCTACTCCAAAGTTGGTACACAAGAAGGAGGTGGTATGTGGGACTAATCAAAACATCAAGTTCGTGGGACACCCAGAACATTAAATGCAGCACATACAGCAGACACCTTAAGAAGAAGTGTAATAAACCCCGAATAGCTGCACGTGCAGCAATTCTGGCCTGTAACCGGTCATACAAATTCCGAATGTATCTCTGCGGTACGGCATCCCACGCTCGCTGTACTTATTTGCGTAGCTGGCGGTGGTCGTTGCCAGAGATGGGCTGGATGTCAGGCGCCGTCCCATCACGTCGTGACGAGTGCGAATACACGATGGAGTACCCCGTTCACCTTCATGTCTGCGAACGCGAACACGGACATCACTTTTTCCAAGGTAGAGATGACTCTCATCACTGAACACCACTGCTCTCCATTCGTCTCTCCGACACACACACACACACACTCACCCGGCATCACTGGAGGAGTTCACGACGATGAGCAGTTGTTAGGGGTAAACGGGGCAGAGGAACACGAGAATGTAAACCTACCTTCAACAATCAATCTGTTATTTATTGTGCGTGCAGACACGTGGGGGATACGGTGGCTGTGATTGCACGTGTGGTTTGCTGCTCTGTCAGTCAGGGTGGCCCGAACGGACCTTCTGTCCAGGCGCACGTCAGTGCAGCGAGGTAGTACTGGTGGGGCTTGGAGGCTGTGGGAACCCTCTGTCACCCATATTCTCCACCACCGATGGACCACTGACGTCACGCACCAAGTGAGCGGCAATTCTGCGGAACNCAGCGAGGTAGTACTGGTGGGGCTTGGAGGCTGTGGGAACCCTCTGTCACCCATATTCTCCACCACCGATGGACCACTGACGTCACGCACCAAGTGAGCGGCAATTCTGCGGAACGTCCAGTCACCCTCTCGGAGTCCCACTGTACGGCCACACTCAAAGCCACTTAACTGTTCAATTGGAGCTCGCTGCCGTCATCCAGGCATTGCAGGCACGCTCTGTGAAACACACGCGATGGGATCGCACAGCCAACTGCACACCTTGTGTTGTCAGACTACCTGCGATAAGACACTTGGTCTTAAGGCTAGATCGGTGCAGGCCAGTAGTCCTCATACACTTGATGACCACAGTGCCCTCTACACACGAACAGTTTGTGTTGTAAAACCCGCTTGGATTGGACGATGTTTACTAGGTGTNCGTCCAGTCACCCTCTCGGAGTCCCACTGTACGGCCACACTCAAAGCCACTTAACTGTTCAATTGGAGCTCGCTGTCTTCATACAGGCATTGCAGGCACGCTCTGTGAAACACACGCGATGTGATCGCACAGCCAACTGCACACCTTGTGTTGTCAGACTACCTGCGATAAGACACTTGGTCTTAAGGCTAGATCGGTGCAGGCCAGTAGTCCTCATACACTTATGACCACAGTGCCCTCTACACACGAACAGTTTGTGTTGTAAAACCCGCTTGGATTGGACGATGTTTACTAGGTGTNATGACCACAGTGCCCTCTACACACGAACAGTTTGTGTTGTAAAACCCGCTTGGATTGGACGATGTTTACTAGGTGTTCTGCAGTGCATTTCCTCTAGTATGTTATGTTTGCTGATAACCACTGAATAAAATTAAGGTTGGAACCCACTCAGAATTTATTTTAAATGGATTTTTGTCGTGGCTTTATTATTGACGTTTCACATGCACTTTGGCCCAATATAATGATACTCAATCATACATGGCGACAGTAAACGTGCATCTAAAAACAGTGAAAAAATAATACTAGGTCAGCTTGATTGCCTACCGAACTGGAACATGAAGGCTAACATCTGAATATATCTTGGCCCCCTGTTCACTTTATTTGATTTTACTCTGCAACCCCTCTCCCCCACAAACTGTTGTACTTTTCCTCAGTTGTAAACAGACAGGGAAAGTTTATATTAATTAGGTAATTAACCCTCAATGGAGACAGAGCGTATCGGCAAAAGCTGGATTCTTTCTATTGTATTATGTCTAAAGTAGTTCCTGAAAGACGTGCAAGTTAGTGTGTAGTAAAATTGCATTCATGCATTTTCCTCTCCCCCTCTCCTGTTTTACAAACGTAATGCGTTTTGGTANTTAGTGTGTAGTAAAATTGCATTCATGCATTTTCCTCTCCCCCTCTCCTGTTTTACAAACGTAATGCGTTTTGGTAATGAATATTCCTGCACAAATTTGAGTTAGCGGTTGTATGTACGTAGTATGTATTTATGTAAAACTTGACCCATTCCTCGCCAGATACCCTATTTTTGATACGTCTTCAGTGGTTTTTGGTACCATGCGGACTTATAAGAGAGATGCCTACTGTCTGAAACAAGAAATAAAACGTGTGTACGAATNGTGGTTTTTGGTACCATGCGGACTTATAAGAGAGATGCCTACTGTCTGAAACAAGAAATAAAACGTGTGTACGAATTGTGAATGGTCATAGTTGTTATTTTAGGTAATGACTTTTTTGTTACAGGCTGTTCACTGTAAAGTGAGCACTTTTGAAGCCCTAGTTAATTTTTCCTTTCAACAATTTGTTGTCCTTCAACCACATTTAAAAATAAATATTGTCATGTAGGCAATAAACAAATAAGCACAGTGTGAATATTCTAACGCACTTGGAAGTTAACGTCTAAGGCTAATATATATATATATATATATAATATATATATATAACTAGCTGACCCGGCAAACGTTGTTTTGCTGTGTCACTGGGAGACACCTGGTGGGAATAAATTGTAACCTAGATCGATAAATGATCGATGATAATTGATCAGTTATCGACCTAGGGTAAAATTTATTAAATTACTAATATCGCTATAAAAAAATAAGGGTTGGTGGTAGAAGGGTGAAAATTTAGGAGGGTATGTATTTTTTGATGCCACATCATAAAAAAATAAAAAATAAAAATTTTGTTCAAACAATAAAAAAAAATTGTTTGGGGGTGGCCACCCTTATTACTTAGGGGTGTAAAAAATAGATATAAATCTATTCTCAGACCTACCGAGTATACATAAAAAATTTCATAAAAATCGGTCCAGCCGTTTCGGAGGAGTTCAGTGACTAACACTGTGACGGGAGAATTTTATATATTAGATAGATATTATTATTATTTCAGATGAGATGGCTTTCAAAAGTGCTTACTTTACCGTGAACAACCTATGTCAGAGATATTTGGAAGGGAATGGAAGAAGGTGACTATATTCGTGCTTTGTTGACAGAGTGCGTTGCCAACTGGAGCGGCTCGGAGCGAGACCTCGCCGTGCCGAAGAAGCGCCGCCGACGTTCCCCTGGTGATCCCGACGATGTCGACGACGGCGGCGACGAGTCGATGGAGGAGTGCGGCTCTTTGTCGTCACGCTCGTCCAGCCTCATCCAGTTCGAGTGCCTGGAGCGGCACTGCGAGACGGTGTTCCGCACCTCGTCCACCTGCGACGCCTTCCTCGGCGACGACACCCTGTTGCCGTCAGCCAACTCCTCCTTCAGCTACGACTCGCTGGAATCGCCGCGGTGGCCCGACAGCCTCGAGGAGCCCGGCGCTGGCGGCGGGGGTGGATCCAGCAGCGGCGAGGACTCGGACGACACCCTGCGCCTGTCCTCGTGGTCGTCGTCGCGCGCCAGCAGCTTCCGCTCATCGGGACGCCTGCGCTCCTTCCGCAGTCTGGACAGCCTCAACC